>APFE030656472.1:1979-40111 GCA_000404065.3 Pinus taeda | reverse complement strand
ATGCAGGTGGCTCAAGGTGAAAGAAGAAAAGCTTCAAATTTTCAGGGAGAAATTTGAGAAACTCAAAATGAGGGAAGATGAGTTACTGTTGCATACTTTTAGTGTGTTGATGAAACAACAAATACATTGGAATGTTTGGGAGAAACTGTTGGAACGAAAATTGTTGCCTAAAAGATCCTCAGAACCTTGCCAGCAAGATTTAACTCTAGGGTATCTGTCTTGGAAGATAGATCGAATCTGACCAATCTCAACATAGATGAATTGCATGAATTCTTATGACATATGAAATAAGGATTGAAGAAGATGATGGCACATCTCACTTAGAAACAACATTTTCCGCATCGAAGAAGAATAGTAAGGACAAGCAGACTCCTAAAGCAAAAACTTGCAATTGTAAGGATGAGGAAAAGGAAGAAGATGAAGAAGAATTCTCAGATAAAGTATTTTTATACTTCACACGGAAAATGAGAATAAGTACAAGAAAATTCAAATGTAAACTTGCATTAATATGTTTTGATTGTGGTGAGGCTGGGCATTTTGCAACCAAATGTCCTCACAAAAATGAGGGTGTTATGAAAGGGAAGCAAATTCCTAATAAGTTCAACAATCAAGGCAAGAAGAAATGGTTTAAGAAAAGTTTCTTATCCAAAGAAGATAGTTCCTCATCCGAAGAAGACAGTGATAAGGAAGAATAATTCAATGGAACATTATTATTTATGGCCAAGCATAATAAACAAGAGCCACCTAACAAAGAAGGATACAAAGAAGAAGAAATGGCTGAAGTCGAATTTTAAAACGAAGTAATCAGGGTTATCAAAGAGCTCAAGGCCGAAAAGAAGCATGTTAACACTCTTGAAGAGGAATTTAAAAGAGAAAGGGAACAGGTCCTCAATCTTAAAATCAAGGTTGAAGAATACAAGTGAATTGAAGAATCACTCAAGAAAGAAATAAAGGAAAGAACCAAGGAGAGAGAAGCATTGGAAGCTGAAATAGTTTATCTGCGAAAAGAAGTAAAAAGTGGAAAATCTCTTCAAGACTATGCCAATAGTTCAAAGGCTTTGGACGAACTCATTAGCATCCAGTGATCATACAGTGACAAGACTAGTCTTGGTTACAAAGAAAAAATCGAAAAGGAGTCGAGTCCTTCTATGACAATTAAAGAAGATGGATATGAAAAATCTACCAAGCATATATATCTCTCAGCTAAATAAAGAGATCAAGGATCCTAGGAAGAACCTTGGAACACAATTCCATGAATAATATTTCCTCCCAGGTACCAACCTACCTTTTATGGTCATTGTTATTCATGTGGAAGGTTTGGACATAGAGCTATAGAATGTCACATGTATCTTTGAAATGAATATAATTCCAAGAGATCCTTTAGAAATGGATATTCCATAACTTAGCATAATATCAACAAATTTGATCATTTCAGAGATGATGTCAAATGTTACAAATGTAACAATTTTGGACACATAGCTAGGGATTGTGAAGTTCTAGACAAGTACAACTATTATCGGCAAAACCCTAGAAGAAAATTTGCAGGATCAAGAGATAGACACCAAACATAATCTTCTATGAATAACATTAAGTGTTACAAATGTCATAACTATGGACACATAGCTCGTACCTCCAAGTACATGATGGAATCAACCATGAATGAAAAGATTGAAGATGATAATAAGAAGGTTTGGAAAGGAAAATAGGTACAGGATGAACAAGTACAAGATGAGCAAGAAACGTAAGAAGGAAATAAGGTCCCAATGATAATGCATTAACGATTCGTAATGGATTGTGAGGAATCAGTAGTTGCTTCAGTTAATGACTTGAGTCAATATGATCCATTAAATGACACACTATTCTAAACAATGAAACTTATCGACAACTAGAAATTTGAAGTTGAAGACTCTATGCAGCAGTATATGGCACAAGTCAATGATTGACAGGAAGGTAGTTTGAACAAGATGACAGTTTCATTACAGGTTCAAGGGGAGAAAAATAGTTAAAGGATATGCACAGGTTGAAGGAATCAATTTTGAATAAACATTTTCTCTCGTTGCCAGAATGCAAGTTATCAAGATGTTTCTCGCTTATGCTTGCTCAAGAAAAATCAAGGTCTACCAAATGGATGTTAAGTCAACTTTTCTAAATGATCAATTGGAGGAAGAAGTTTACATTGAATAACCCAAAGGTTTTTTTCTCTTTGAAAAAGAAGCCTACGTATGCAGATTAAATAATGCTCTATATGGTATCAAGCAAGCTCTTAGGGCTTGGTATGCTTGTCTTGATGGATATCTACATCAACAAGGATTCAAGAAAGGAAGTTTTGACAACAATCTTTATGTGAAAGTGGATCAAGATAACCTAAAAATTATCGAAGTATATGTGGACGATATAATCTTTGGAAGTAGTGATGACCAATTAAGTAAATAATTTTCCACAAAAATGCAAAGTGAGTTTGAAATGTCTATGCTTGGTGAACTGACTTACTTTTTAGGACTTCATATTTCTCAGGAGGATAAAGGAATATTCATATATCAAACAAAGTACATCAAATAAATGATCAATAAATTCCATATGGAATATTGCAAGCCAGTCCTTAACCCCATGGTAACAAGTTGCAAGTTAAGCTTAGAAGACTCATCAAAGGATGTGGACCAAAGGTTGCATAGATCCATGATTGTTAGTCTCCTATATTTGACAACCTCCTGGCCAGATGTGATGCAGGAAATTGGACAAGTAACATGATTCCAAGCATCACCAAAATAATCTCATATCATTTCCATCAAAAGAATTCTTCAATATCTTAAGGTCATAATGGAATATGGTCTTTGGTATCCCTAAGGAAATGATCTAGTCATCCAAGCTTATACAGATGCAGATGTTGGGAAAAATGTTGAAGGGGGGGGGGGGTGCGGGTGAATCAGTATTTTAACTTTCACAATTATTATTTTTCCTTTTCAAACAGTATATGCTACTTTACTGAAACCAACCAGCATATGTCTGTGACTATAAAGAATGAAACCAGCATATATGTAATAAACAACTAATTCATAGCCTTTAATAAGAGTGTGATGCATTCAAAAGTAAAGCGATGCAATAAGAACAAAATAAATCAAGACACATAAGAAGTACACATGAACACCAGGATTTTTCAGGTGGAAACCCAATGTGGGAAAAAACAATTGTTGTTCTTGTGTTAGTCTTCAATCTTCTTATAATAAAAAGTGTTTACAAATTTTGTATTGGTGCAAAATTTTCCAGTATGCAAGCATCTACCTGCTGAAGGCTACAACCTTCTCTCATTTTCCAGCTTCTACTAGAAGGGAGCTCCAACCCCCTAGCTCTTGTACTCACTGATATGTTTACCAGTATGTATGCGCCAACCTACAAAACACTACTACCTTCACTCTTTCTCGAGGGACCACGTTTCATAATTTTTCAGACTAGATACTCCTAGTACATAACAACACAATATGAAGGCCACGTTTCATCAAATTTTCATACTTGACCCATCAGTAACATTGAATCTCAAAAACAATCACCACTACAATAATTGCATCTACCAAAAATTAGTCAATCTGAACAGTCAAATCACTGTCACTAGAACATAGTGATGAACACAGAAAACTCGCATCATCATCCAGAACCAACTGCAACCTCAAAAATCATATGTCAGAATGTATACACTACTTTAGCGAAGCCAACTTGCATGTATAAGCTACATCCTTTAACCAAACCTGCATATACCTAAAAAAATATTGAATCATAAAAACCTCTGAATCAAAATTGTACCAACCAGTAACATTCTGAAGATCTACTTTCAAATTATAGAGTTCTAAACAGATAGCAACAAAGATCGCCCTTCTCACTTAATCAATCAATCAATCAGACTCAATCTCCTTATACATTTAGTTCTACTTTTAGATCTAATGAATACAGCATTGACAGACAACAGTAAAACAACAAAACTGATCAGATAGATCAGTCATCTCTGAACAACATGCTTTTCTTTTGCATACACTACTTGGAATAATCGAAGCAGCATGTATATGTGCCTTCACCAAGGTGAACCAGTGTATAGATAAATAATAAATTGTAACTTCACAGCTATTCCAGACTTCATTCATACCCATATCATAAATTTTGCAGGATAAAACATACGTTAGCATTCAGATTTAGCCCAGCAATTATCAGATCATACAATGATAAGTCATTTCAGGTCTCATGATCTTGATCCAACATTATATCAAAGGTGCACAAGATATTTCAGATCATATCATAACCATAGCCCTTACAACATAAAATATACTTCAAATATAAGTATTCATGAAAACCATTTCACTTGTGAACTTCAACAACAAAATGTCTGCCTCAGTCGCATTGAGAAACACATTTTGTGCCAAATTTAATTAATGAAAAAGGAAAACGAAGGAGTCAACTCTAGTTCTAGGGTTTAACTTAGCGAGTGACAGAGGGCAACAAGCACCCATGGAGACACAGGGAGGATGGAGCTCCACTCCCTCCTACAATAATATGGTAGCAAACAAAAGAAGAGGAGGGAAAAAGAACAAACCTCCACAACCCTTGGAGGTCAAGGCGAAAAACACCGAAACTCAGAAGGCGGATGGCAGCAAAACCCAAGCAGATCATGGGGCCAACGAAGAAGACTGTCACAAGGAGAAAGAGGAAGACAAAGGTCAAGGGTCAGATAATAGAGCCAAGATGGGGCCCTGTCAATCCAAGACCATAACTAAACCTCAAGCTATTCTGAATGATCCAGCTCTGCAAGTGCATAGGGATCACATGGCTAACTATGCCATCATATGCAAATTTATGGCAATCTGGCCATTAGAGAAAGCATTATACACCTGGATAAAATACAACTAGAAACCAAAGGGGGAGTTAAATATACATCTTAGATCCAAAGTTTTTTTTACTGTGGTGTTTACGAACATGGAAGATAGAGACAAAATTTTTGAAGGAGGGCCATACTTCTTTGTAGCTTTTGGTCTCTATATGTGGCCATGGACGATGAAATTTGTGCCAGAACGAGAAACCTTCACTTCAGTACCAGTATGGATTCGACTATACTCCTTACCTTTAGATTACTGGATGCCATAATATAAAAGCTATAGGCAATAAATTAGGTCATTTCTTAAAAATTTCAGTGGCAACTCTAAGGGGATAATATACATCCTATGCCCATATATGTATGGAGATGGACCTATCAGGAGCCCTTCCAGATGAGGTCATTCTACAATTCTATGACGAGGAACGGGTTCAAACAGTTGACTATGAACATATCTCGTTCAGATGTCATAAATGTCATGAGCATGGGCATCTATCTAGAGACTGTCCTCTTAGTAGAAGGGAGGAAAACCTAAACACCAACAAAGAAAAAGGCCAGACAGGTTTCACCAAAGTAGGAGGAAAAGGAAAAAGAGGAGGAAGGAAGACACAAAAGAACCCTATTGTGAATGATAAAACAAAAAGTTACAATAGTTTTGAGATCTTAGGAGAAAAAGAAGCTAATGGAGGGGATAAAGAGCATATAGAGAATCAAACAGCAAAGGGGAAGAAAAAGAGACCAACATGGAGTTCACTCAGGAACAAAATGAAAACACGATAGACCCTTTGAGTACCATGGAAATAGAAAAAGACTAGGAAATGACTCAAAGTGAAAGTGGTACAGAGGATCAAGATTTACAAGAGATTCTGGAAAGGGAGAACCTAGAGCTGGAAAAGTTTCTAGAATAGGGAGGAAACCTAGGAATAAAATCCATGCCTCAAGAGGATGTGGACAAGGTCCAATAGATATTCCTTACCAAGTCACATCAAACAACTTTAGGAGTCAAAAGAGGACATGACAAATAGGAAAACAAAGGAACTTCCTCAATAGGATTAATAATAAGAAAACTAATAAAGAATCTAGGCAAGAGGAGGGGAAGAAAAAGATAGAAAGAACTATTATTGGAGTGTGGCAAACTCATGATTGATTCAGGAAGGATGAAATACCTTTCCAGTTACTCCTTTAAGACCCCACCTCAATGAAAATCACAACCTAGAACATTAGAGGACTAGGGAGTAGAAGAAAACAGAGGAATCTAGGTAAAAGGATCAGAGAGGAAAAACATGACATAATATTCATACAGGAAACAAAATGCTCAGTGGAGAGGATACGTGAAAACAACAGCAAATGGGTAAATAGATGTAAATACTTTGAATTTAAGGAAAATAAATCTGCTAGTGGCATTCTCACTCTATGGGATCCACAGAAATTGGTGTGATTGATGCGGAGGCATCCAGATGTCACCTTTCTCTGATTTTCCAACCGGTGGGTAACAGACAATGTTACATGATCACTAATGTCTATGGTCCGCAACCAATGGAGGACAAACTTCAACTCCTCACAACACTGGAGGATATGAAGAAGAGATACCCAGCTCTACCTTAGATTCTTGGTGGTGATTTTAACATAACAAAATCACTCATGGAGAAGAAAGGAGGAACTAGAATACTTGGTAGAGACTCAGTTGCCTTCCAGAACTTCATCACCAATATGAAATTGGTTGATATGGAAACAAGCAATAGAATCTTCACTTGGAATAAAAAAAGAGGGGGCCCTACCCAAGTGGCCTCAAAATTGGATAGATTTATGGTTTCGGAGGAACTTCTTCTCAGGGGAAGCAACATTACTGCACTCATAATACCTTTTGGGGTTTCAGATCACTGGCCTATACAATTGGAAGCTTCCCTTTTTGGAAAACCAAGGAACACCCCCTTCAAGTTTGAGAATGGCTCACACATTCAGATTTCCTCACGAACATTGAAAAATGGTGGAAGGAAGAGCTTCACCTTCAAGGTACAAAGATGTTTCTTCTTCGCTGCAGGCTCAAACACATTAAAGGAAAACTCAAAGAGTGGAATAAAAAGGAATTTGATAACATCTTCAAAGCTAAAGGAGAGGTCGATAAGAAACTAAAGGAAATAAACTAGATTCTTATCATAGATGGCTATACAGATGAAAAGAAGGAGATGGCAGAGCCACTCCAGCAGGAGTGGGACAGCAGATGTCTTCAAGAAAAAATATTCTAGAGATAGAAATCCAGAGTACAATGGATTAAAGAAGGGGAGAGAAACACCAAATTCTTTCACATATCCATCATAGCTCATAGAAATAACAATAGAATTGTGAAACTTACAGATCAACATGGAATAGAGAGAAACACTCATGAAGAGATGGAGAAGGTGCTAAGGAAAACTCGGAAGACAGATACTAGTTTATGGAAAAATTTACTCAGTACATCCCTAAATTGGTTACCAGAGAAGATAATTTCAATCTCAATAGACCAATAACAGAGGAAGAAATTGAGGAAGCCATGAAAGAGGTGAAAAATGGGAAAGCACCAGGCCCAGATGGATTTAATGTGGACTTTTTCAAATCTTGTTGGAGGATTGTGAAACAAGACATCCTGGAGATAGTGGAAGACTCTCGAAGATTTAAGAAAGTCTTAAAGGTGCTCAATGAATCTTCATAGCCTTAATCCCCAAATAGGATAAGGCCACCTCTCGAGACAAATTTCAACCTATAGCATTATGCAATGTGATATAAAAAATTATATCCAAAGTCATTTCAACCATCTCAAACCTCTCCTCCCAACCCTAGTGTCAGAGGAGCAAACGGGCTATGTGGAAGGAAGCCAAATTCTAGATAATATAGTTCAAGCACATGAAATATATCATTCACTCATTACCGACAAACAGGCAGGAATGATAATGCAGCTGGACATAGCAAAGGCCTATGACAAACTTTGCTGGCCGTACATAAGAGCCATATTAAAAGCCTATGGATTTGGTTACAATTGGATTAAATGGGTTATGGTGCTAGTTACCACCACCAGCTATTCAATTCTTCTCAATGGCTCTCCTTTTAGAACTTTCAAACCTTCTAGAGGTCTCAGGCAAGGAGATCCTCTTTCTCCTTTCCTTTTCATTCCAATGATGGAAGGGTTAGGAAGAGCTATTAGAGCTGTTAAGGAGGAAGGGAGAATTCAGGGTTTGAGACTCACTCAAGGTGGGGACACAGTGACTCATCAACAATTTGTGGATGACACTATGCTTCAAGGCACTCCCACTATCAAGGAAGCCAAAGCATTCAAACAGATTCTAAGTGAGTTTGCTAGGGCAGCAGGCATAGAGGTAAGTCTCACTAAATCAAAGATTTTCTTTTTCAATACAGATATTTCAATTCAAAGAAATCTTTCTATAATTTTGGGCTTTCAAAGGGAGTCACTGCCTGTGAGGTACCTGGGAGTTTCTCTCACTAACAAACCACTTCACAAGGATATCTGGGAGCATGTTCTTAACAAGCTAAAAGATAAGATCAGTAAATAGACAAATATAGCACTGAATCTAGTAGGGAGATTGATTCTCACTAAGGTTGTCCTCCAAAGTATCCCTATCTATATGCTATATGCCATTCCAGCACCAGCCAGTGTAATTACTAATATAAGAAACATTCAAAGAGACTTTCTCTTGGGGAAAGGTGAAGAAAATAAGAAATGGGCCCCTGTGGCATGGGAAAGAGTATGCAAACCTAAGTCCCATAGTGGCTTGGGTCTTCATGACCCAGGAATTCTTAACAAAGTTCTTGGTGCCAAAATCTGGTGGAGATGGCTGAAAAAAATACAAGCCCCCTGCGCAAAACTTTGGAAGCACAAATATGCTAGCGAATGGCAGGAGAAAAATCTAATCAGAATGATAGGACAAGGAAAAGGTTCTACAATTTGGAATAGAGCATGGGAGAATAGGGCCCTAGTCCAAAACCACAGCTTCTGGGAGATCAGAAATGGAAACCTGGCTTGGTTATGGGAGGATAATTAGCAGCAGGAGGACAATCTCCGAAGTGAAGAATTAGCAGACATTCACATTGATACCATCAACAAAGGACTAAAGTGGGTAAGTGACTATTGGGACCAATCAAGGAACAATGGGAAATGGAGAACATGGAAACTTCTAGATCACAGTGGAATGGGCATGCTGCATACTCAAGCTATAGCCCTTCAAGGTCTTTTAGACAAGAGACAAATCTTGAACTCAAACTTGAACGAACAACTAAGATGGGGAAAGAAAAAGACATGTCTCTTCAACCTTAAGGAAGCCAAAAGAATAGATGCAAGGCTTAACCTTCCAAACACTGATTTGACGTTGAAAGAAATCTGGAAAAATCCTCATTGGATGAAAGTCAAACTGTTCAAGTGGATGGTTCAACAGGGCAAGATTCTAACATGGGATAACCTAAGAAAAAGAGGCTTTGTTGGCCCCTCAAGATGTCACTGATGTAGACAACTAGAAGAAACTACAAATCATCTACTGAATAGATGCACTTTCACTACAATATTTTGGAATTGGGTTGGAGAAGTCTTCGAGCAGACAGACATAAATGTTAATGACATCACCACTACATTGAAGAATTGGCAAAAAAAAAATCGGATAATGAGATCATTAACTCCACGTGGATGCTAACCCCAGGATTCATAATCTACAATTTCTGGAAGGAGGGCAACACCAATATTTTCAAGGAGAAAGCGAGTCTGGTGAGTAGCATCCTTAAGCTAATCCTTAAACAACTTAAAGAGATTGTTCATATCCTGGGAGGTGTAGCTACTGGCAAACCCATCAGACAAAGAGAGGCTAGAATATTGGAGAAGTTAGAGCTCAAGGTTCATCCCCCTCAGGGTTCTATGCATATTAACAAGAATAACTCAGTAGATAAGTCTTCTTGGCAACCCCCTTCTCATGGATTTTTAAAATTTAACATAGACAAGGCTTCAAAAGGGAACCGAGGAGAAGCTGGTTATGGAGGGGTCTTGAGGGACGAGGAAAGAAACATACAAGTCATCTTCCACAATTATCTAGGAAAAGCAACCAACAATATGGCTGAGCTCATGGCAATGGAATTATGCCTGGAAATACTGCTCAAGTACAACATTCACAATGTCATCATTGAGGTTGACTCAGAATTATTCATTAACTCAGTGAAGAGGATAGTTGCTGGTGCTACTCCTGAGAAGATCTCAGAACACTGGCAGCTTCTGCAAGTCTACCAAAGAATCCAAGTGCACCTAAGAAGGCTGAGAACTCTTAGCTTGGTGCATGTTCGCAGGAAAGCCAACAAAGTGGCAGATTGGTTTGAAAACGAGGGGGTATGAAATAAGCATATCGACTTGTGCTGCTAGTGGGAGGAGATAATGGATGATAGGTTGAAGGAGGATTGCTCATCCAGGGCCATTAACGACTGACAACAGCATCAGGAATTTTCCGAAACAGAGCCTCTGAGACGAGGTCTCGTTGATCCGGATTCATTATGAAATGTTACGACATAAGTGAGGTCCCTTCTAGGATGCAAGTCTATGTCCTCATTAACCCAGATAATAGCAAACCAACAGTCTCAGAGGGCCAGCCGGAAAGCGAGATCTTCATCTTCCTTTGGCCCATGCGCTGGAATCTAGATTTTCTTGGCAGGCGCAAAATCCCCGCTTGTATTCCTGTGATAGATTTACTGCCCTTGGGGTGGTTTCCGGTTTATCGCATGCCCATTAAGTCAGAAGCGGTTTTTTACAATCGAGACGGATTCCACTCACCTCGTGACAAGTGGCTAAGGGTGGGGTGGAATTACTGCCCTCATCATGTGGTAACTATCGGGGCCTTTAGTCCAAGCAATATGATCCCTAACCATTGGACAAAATGAGGACAATCCACAGCCAAGAATGAGCGTGCATGTTGGTGGGTTCGAAATAGTTGTTATGTTTCTAGTTGTTTCCACGACCTCACAGGAATCACACGCAAAGGGTCAATTTCAGGAGGTAAAAGTGATCGCAGGTTATGTCAAAAATGGACCTGATATGATTATAAATTATGGTTTAAAGGGTTCATCAGGTCTGAAGTGTTTGTTAAAAGGTGAGCTTGTTGGCCACCAGATATGTTTTTCATCTACTGGATCTTCAGCTTAGGATCTAACGGTGGGTTTTGGACTGCTTGTTTGATTGGGTGGGCCCGCGTCCCTCAGGTTGCTTTTTCATCTTGCGATCATGGATTAGGGTGGGCCTGTCATTTTGGTGGGCCTCACCGCTAAGGTTGTTGTTTGTACACTATTTCTCATTTTTTAATTGAATAGAAGGATCTGCTCTTGCCTTAGCAGAAAAAAAAGAAAACCATTTCACTTGCACACTTAGCCTTTCTCAATACCTCAGACCAAAATAACACTTAGAACTTGTGGTATTCTTGGACGGGATCAATTAACCATTGTTCCGCTCAATATTGTGGGCTAATTCCATGTTATGGACCCTTGGTATTTATTAATCTTAATTTTCCTTAATTTTCCATCCCATATGCACTTTTCCTCTTATGAAAGTTCATGCATACATATACACTCTTTTTGTTCTGTGAACCTTCTTGTATACACTACTTAGACAAGGTGAATCTGTGTATAATACTTAAAATAAGTTAAAGCATTATTTTTCTTCAATTGCTTGATTTTGATATGTATTCCTTTGTCCAATCATCATGTTCTTCTGTACCATTACCCTGTTACCTCTAAATTGACCTGTTACAATGTGAGTTTCCATTTATCAAATTTGAACTGACCTGTGAGTGGGTTTCCATCAAGGACAACACCTGTATCATAATGCGAGTAATCTCCCCCTTTGGACTTGATGGAAACCATATAGGTGTTGATCACTTCAAGTTGTAGAACCTCAAGAAACACCAAGATACTCTCCCCCTTTGACATCAAGGGCAAAGGGTGAACCAAGATATTTTCCCCCCTTTGAGATACACTATGTTGTCCATGCTCCCCCTCAGTACATGCAGATTCTATAGAGATATTTTTAAAAGGAATAACATGATCTATAAATCAACTATGTGAGTATGACCATTCTATCACCAGTGAATCATACATACATCAATCACCCAACCAAGTGGGGATATACTAAATGTTCATACATGACTGAGAAATTGCAATTATTAAATCATCCTTCCCATGTATAGTGGGGGTAAAAATTACATCATATGTCCAAAATGACTCATTAATAGACTATGACAGAAAGAGACATATTATTACACCATAGGTCTTTACATGACCTTTACAACAAATGATATGAATATCTGAAACCATAGCTAAATTCAGCAACCATGATGCCAACAATTCATAATGTTTTTGAAGGCTAATGCTCCCCCTGAACCTATACTAGATATGCATTGTCAACAAATTATTCATCAAGGCATATTCATCAGTGAAATAAAGAGCAATGAACAAAGCATATCATTAAACTATAACCATCAATATTAGACCGAACACCCATGTTAGAAACTAATTTTGAGTCTGACCCACTGTTTTTCTATTAGAAAAACATATACACTCCTGCAACCACAAAAACTCTTGTATGTATTTGACTCTTCTTTATGAAACCTGTGTATAGGAAACATTCCTCTGAAAACATGATTTAACAATAGGATGATGCAGAAGATACTCCTAGCTTTCGTCTGAGATATTCAAATGTTTCTCTGGGAAGGGGTTTGGTAAATATATCAACAACTTGTTCTTTGAAGGGAACATACTCCAATTTAACCTTGTGTTCAAGCACTTGTTCTCATAGAAAATGGTACTTAATGGGTATGTGCTTGGTCGTGGAGTGCATGACTGGATTCTTCGAAATACTAGTGGCACTTGTATTATCACATAGAATGGAGATGGATGGTGAACATGTGATTTGAATATGTTGCAATGTTTGCATCATCCAAAGTAGTTTTGTGCAGTAAGATGAAACAGCCACATATTCTACTTCAGTTGTAGATAAGGAAATCTAACTTTGTTTCTTGTTGAACCAAGACACTAATCGTGATCCCATATAGAATGCACCTCCACTAGTGCTTTTTCGATCATCAACATTTCCTTCCCAATCTGCATCTATATATGCATGCAGAGTGAGATCTGTATGTTTAGGATACCATAGACTAAAGCCTTGAGTTCCTTGGAGATATTTGAATATTATTTTTATAGCCTGAAGATGTGATTCCTTTGGATTGACTTGGAACCTTCCAACAATTCCTACTGCATGCATGATATCTGGTTTGGTACTTGTTAGATAAAGTAGACTTCCAATCATAGATTTGTATGTTGGTTTATTCACTATAGGTGATTCATCGTTAGAACTGAGACAACATCCTGTTACCATTAGAGTACATACTGGTTTAGAATCTTCCATTTCATACTTCTTCAGAATCTACTTGAGATATTCAGTTTGTGAAATAAAAATTCCATCTTTTGTTTGTTGTACTTGTAGACTAAGAAATAAGTTAGTTCACCATGTAAAGACATTTCAAATTCTTGTTGCATAACAGAAGAAAAGTTCTAACTCATAGATTCTTCATTACTACCAAAGATGATATTATAAACATAAACAACAATAATTAACAGTTTATCATTCTCAATATTTTTGTATAAGTTGATGTTTGCAGATCCTTTTATGAAACCTTGTTGTTTTAGATATTTGTCAAGACAATAATATCAAGCCCTTGGAGCTTGTTTCAGTCCATATAGATCCTTTTTTAGCTTGCATAGAAGCTTTGCATGATTTCCTAGAATGAATCCTTCTGGTTGGTCAATATAAAATTCTTCTTCTAAATCTCCATTAAGAAATGTAGATTTTACATCCATTTGATACACTTTGAATTTTTGAAAACTTAAAAGAGCAAGAAAATTCTTATGGCTTCAAGTCTGGCAACAGGTGCAAGTGTTTCTTCAAAGTCTATACCTTCTTGTTGAGCATACCCTTTACAAACATGTCTTTATTTGTTTCTAATAACCTCTCCATTTTCATTCAACTTATTCTTGAATATCCATTTTGTTGCTATAAATTTTTTATCATGAGGTCTAGGAACTAATTCCCAAGTATCATTCTTTTCAATTTGGTCAAGTTCTTCACCCATGGCCTTAACCTAACATTCATATTTGCTAGCTTCATTAACATTATGTGGTTCTATGGAGGATAGTAATGCTAGATAACTGGAAGTTCCTGCAAGTGTTCTTCTTGTATGTACTTCAGATGCTTCTTCTCCTTGAATTTGAGATTCGGGATGATTCTTTTGAACATACCTGGATGGAGCCTTTTCCCTATCAGTTGTATCTTCTACTTAAGCTTCATTAGTTTCTTCCTCTATATCATTTTGACTTGATATGGGAAAGCATTCACGTCTTCCTCATTGTCAATGCATTCAAAAAAAATTCGAAGTCTCTTATTATAACATTTTTGTCCTTTACTTCTAGATGAATGACCAAGAAGTATTCCTTTGTCTGCTCGGGGTTCAAACTTAACAAGTTTTTCATCAGGCCTTTTGATGAAACATTTACATCCAAAAACATTGAAGTGTTTTACAGTAGGAGGCTTAACATACCAAAGTTCATATGGAGTTTGATCACTATTTACCCAAACATGAGCTATGTTGAGAATATTTACAGCAGTATATGCAGCTTCACCCTAGAAGGTCGCAGGAGTTCCAAATTCATGAAGCATATCTTGAGCCATTTGTTGAATTGTTCTATTCATTCTTTCCACCACACCATTTTGTTTAGCAGTTTTGGCAATAGAGAGCTATCTTTTTATTCCATTTTGTTCACAAGGTTCAAAAATTCATCTGATATGAATTCTCCTCCTCGATCAGATCTAAGACATTTGATTTTTAGATCTAATTAATTTTCAACTAAAGCTTTGAAGGCTTTAAACTTTTCAAATGCTTCATCTTTATGCTTTAGTAAACCAGTCCAGCACATTCTAGAAAAATCATCAATGAATAAAATGAAGTATTCTTCTCCATGAGGTGACTTTTTCCTTGTTGGCCCACACAAATCAGTATGAATGAGTTCAAAAGGCTTAATTGTTGATCCTTCTTTGACATTGAAATGAACTCTAGTTTTCTTACCGAATTGACATGGTTTGTAGATGGTATTTTTTGGGATTTTGATATTTGGAATATCATGAGTCATCTTGAGCCTCCATGCTTTTGTTATTTGAGAAAATATTAGATGCCCCAATCGTCTATGCCACAACAAGTTCTATTTTGTTTTTCTTAGATAACATTGTTCTTGACCTCCTTTTAGTATATATATATATATATATAATATATATATATATATATATATATATATATATATATATTATATATATATATATATATATATATTATATATATATATATTATATATAGATATCTATATATATAGATATAGATATATTGCTAGGCATTCTTGTATCTTTGATTATGGTCTTTCATGTGTCAAGCTCATGAACCACACATTTTTTGATTGAAATACAACTTCATTTCCTTGATCACACATTTGACTAACACTCAACAAGTTATGATTTAAATCATCAACATACATAACACTTCCAACTTTAACCTTTTCTTTTAAGTAAACAAAACCCTTACCCTTAATGACAGTAGGTGTGTCATTTCCAAAAGAGACATTTTTTTCCTTTTCTAAAGCTTTGTAAGAAAAGAGTTTATCTTTATTACCTATCATGTGTTTAGAGCCTCTTCTATCAATGTACCATTGATTTTCTTGTCCTTCTACAAATAAAGTTATGCCGCATCTTTCTGACTGAAATTCCTTCCTTTTCCATACCTTGGAATTTGATTATGCTTGTTCCTTTTGAATTGTTGTCTGAAATTTCTCATGCATTCAGATTCTTCATGACCAAAGTTATTGTAAAATGAACATTCAATTTCATTTTCAAGAGGAGAAAATTTATTATAAGTGCTTGTCTTGATTCCTGTCACACTCCTTTGTTTTCTTGCTTCTCTAGTCATGATAGTCTTGTAAAGCAACACATTGAGTAGCTTTATGACCAAAGGTATGGCATGAGAAACATTGTCCATTAAAGAACAAGTTTTTGTGATCATAAAATCTTTTGGCGTTGTTCACCTTTTAATTGGTGCTTCTATTGATGTTCACCCTTGGAGTAAAATGAGCATGATTTATCTAGGGAGTATCTTTAGGTTTTTGCTGAGGATTGACACATTTTTCACTGGTTTTGACTATATCAAGATAGCTTTTGGTGCTGACTAAAGGATTTTATGGTTGGGATGTTTCTCCAATGTAACTAAGACCATTCTTTATAAGCGGAGAACGTTGAACCTTAATGATTTCATCTAAGGTTTATGATCCTTTAGCAAATCTAAGATTAAGAAATTTTGTCTTCTCAAGTTCTTTTCTTAGAACCACCACTTCACATTCTAATTTTTCATTGTGATTTTCCCTTTCAATGCGTTGATGTGTCAAAGTGTCTATGACCATACTCTTTTCTTCCAAACAAATTTTAAGTTTAATGATTTCTTCAAGAAAATCTTCCTCTTCTAAGGCATCCATAAAATCATCATTGTCATAAGCCATAAGTAGTTTAAAAATCTTGTTTAGATTCATCTTCATCACTATTAAACAAGCCATCACTATCTTCATGAGTATAATAACTTCTTCTATTAACAAATTGTTTTCTATTACCTTTTGCAAATTCCTTTCCTTTTTCATGATTATCTTTATGAGGACATTTATTAGCATAATGGCCAACTCTACCACAAGAAAAACATTTGAATCGAAGCTTATCTCTGAATCTTTTGGAACCCCGTTGAAGCTTCTTTACAAAGTTTACCTCATCTTCTTCTTAAATACATCCTGATTCCTTGAGATCTTCCTTTTATTTTCCCTTTGCTGAAGCTTTGAAAGAAACTTCTCTAATATCTTATGGACATCCTTTCCTCATTTCAAAGGAAGTTAAAATTCCGTGAAGTTGAACAATAGTAATAGATTGAAGATCCTACTTCTCTTCTATGCCAGATACTTTTGACATAAATTTAAAGGAAAAATATCTCAAAATTTTCTCTACTAAAGTAGCCTCCTTTATTTCTTCACCTAGATTCTTCATACAATTTACAATCTCATCTACTCGTAAAAAGTAACTAGAAATACTTTCATCACTATGCATCTTGAGAGTTTCATACTGAATCCTGAGAATTTAGAGCTTAGGACGTTTTACTTGGGAGTCTCCTTCGTAGCTCTAAATGATTTTTTCCCATATTGCTTTGGCTGTGTTGAGCTCCATGACTTTGACGAGTTCTGATTTTGATAGACTTCCCAATAACGCATTGACGGCTTTGGCATTGTTTTCATATTCTTTCTTTTCTGTTGGATCTGTGGGAACTGTTGTAGGATATTGGTATCCTCCTTCCACAATTGCCTAAACATCATCTTCAAGTAATTGAAGATAGGCTCTGGCTCTTATCTTCCAATATGCTAAGTTATTTCCATTGAGGATTGGTGGTCTGATAGATACCATGCCTTCATGATTGTTCATCTTGAGAGATCTCCCTTCAAGCGATTAAGCTTCTTCTGAAGGACCTCCTCTGATACCAATTGTTGGGAAAAACGCTGGGGGGGGGGGGTGAATCAGTATTTTAACTTTCACAATTATGATTTTTCCTTTTCAAACAGTATACGCTACTTTACTAAAACCAACTAGTGTATGTCTACGACTATAAAGAATGAAACCAATGTATATGTAATAAACAACTAATTCATAGTCTTTAATCAGAGTGTGATGCATTCAACAATAAATAGATGCAGTAAGAACAAAATAAATCAACACACATAAGCATCACACATGAACACCAGGATTTTTTAGGTGGAAACCCAATGTGGGAAAAAACCATCGCTGCTATTGTCTCAGTCTTCAATCTTCTTATAATAAAAAGTGTTTACAAATTTTGTATTGGTGCAGTCTTTTCTAGTACGTGGGCGTCTACCTGCTGAAGGCTACAACCTTCTCTCATTTTCTAGCTTCTACTGGAAGGGAGCTCCAACACCCTAGCTCTTGTACTGGCTTATATTTTTGCCAGTACATAGGCACCAACCTAAAGAAGGCTACTACCTTCACTCTTTTTCCAGGGACCACATTTCATAAATTTTCAGACTAGATACTCCTGGTACATAACAACACAATATGAAGGCCATGTTTCATCAAATTTTTCTACTTGACCCATCAGTAACATTGAAGCTCAAAAACAATCACCACTGCAATAATTTCATCTACCAACAATCAGTCAACATGAACAGTCAAATCACTGGCACCAGAACATTGTGATGAACCCAGAAAACCTGCATCATCATCTAGAACCAACTGCAACCTCAAAAATCATATGTCATAATGTATACAGTACTTAAGTGAATCCAACCTACATGTATACGCTATGCCGTTTAACCAAACCTGCGTATACCTTCAAAAACACTGAATCATAAAAACCTCTGAATCAAAATTGTACCAACTAGTAACATTTGGAAGATCTACTATCAAATTACAGAGTTCTAAATAGACAACAACAAAGATCACCCTTCTCACTTAATCATTCAATCAATCAGACTCAATCTCCTTATACATTCAGTTCTACTTTCAGATCTAATGAAGACATCATTGAGAGATAGCAATAAAACAACAACATTGATCAAATAGATTAGTCATATCTGAACAACATGCTTTTCTTTTACATACGGTACTTGGAAGAGCCGAACTAGCATGTATACATGCCTTCACCAAGGTGAACTAGTGTATAGATAAATAATAACTTATAACTTCACAGCTATTCTAGACTTCAATCATACCCAAAGCATAACATTTACAGGATAAAACATGTCTTAGCATTCATATCTAGCCCAACAATTATCATATCATACAATGATAAGTCATTTCAGGTCTCATAATCTTGATCCAACATTGTATCAAAGGTGCACAAGATATTTCAAATCATATCATAACCATAGCCCTTACAACATAAAATATACTTCAGATAGAAGTATTCATGAAAACCATTTCACTTGTACACTTTTCCCTTTGATATTCTCCTCCTTATATAGTTTTAGCCTTTCTCAATACCTCAGACCAAAACAACACTTAGAACCTGTGGCAAACTTGGACGGGATCAAGTAATTGTTGTTTCACTCAATATTGTGGGCTAATATCATGATATGGACCCTTGGTATTCATCAATCTTAAATTTTCCTTAATTTTCCATCCCATACGCGCTTTTCCTCTTGTGAAAGTGTGTGCATATGTATATGCTCTTTTTGTTCTATGAACACACTTGTATATGCTACTTGGACTAGGAGAACCCGCGTATACTACTTAAAATAACTTAAAACATTCTTTTTCTTCAATTGCTTGATTCTGATATGTAGTCCTTTGTCCCACCATCCTATTCTTTTGTACCATTACCTTGTTACCTCTGAATTGACCTGTTATAATGTGAGTTTCCCTTTATCAAATCTAAACTGACTTGTGAGTGGGTTGCCATCAAGGAAAAAACTTGTACCATAATGCCAACAACAGATTTGGCAGGAAGTGTTAATGATCATAAGAGTACCAATGAAGCAGTGTTTTGCTTAGGTGTTTTCCTTGTCTCATGGTTAAGTAAAAAGTAGTCTTTAATCTTGTTATCCACAACGGAAGCAGAATACATCATGGCAGGAACTTCTTGTACTCAAGTTCTATGGATGAATCAAACCTTGCAAGATATTCAAGTTAAGTTTGATGAGCATATTCCAATCTTTTGTGATAACACCAGTGCTATCAGTATCTCCAAAAACCATGTGATGCATTCCAAAACAAATCACATTCCAACCAAATATCATTTCGTTAGAGAGCAGATCGCCGAAAAGAAAATCAAGCTTGAATATGTTGGAACAAAGGAACAAATTGATGACATCTTTACCAAACCATTACCTCGTGAAGAATTTGAGTATCTTCACCAAAATCTTGGGATTCTCCCAAGTTCTCATTAGAATCTTTCTCTTATCTAACTAAGTAGAAATGGGGAGTGGAGGAGTGTATAGGTCCGCAGGATGACAGTTTGTCAAGGGGAGTTACCCTTTGCCATTGATGACAAAAGGGGAGAAAAGGTAGTAGGAAGAGGCATCATGATCGCAGGGGGAGTACTTGTGTTTCCATCAATGCCAAAGGGGGAGATTTTTGATCAGTGGTTGTTATTGATGTCAACCCAAGCAGCACCAGGGTCTACCTCAACCTTGTAGGGGAATTTTGACTTGACAAATTACTCTATTTTGAGTCAAATATATTCTAGACGGATTCTACTTGTCGAGATGTTTTCGTTGATATATGGAACGCCGCGTAATTCTTCATGGTTTGAGAGATATTTATGTTTGAAGTTAGTAACCCCAATTAGTGGGATAAAACCCTATGGGGCTATGGCATGGAACTCATAATTGGTTATGGTTATTGAATAGTCAATAATTAATAACGTTTTTTTTTCTCCTACAATCCCTCCAACGTTCACTTGTTGAGGACCCTCTCAACTTAAGACCTTCATATATATAGTGACCCTCATATCCTCCTCTAGTAGGGATTGTGTGGCTTCAAACAGGTCATTGTGGTATTTTCACTATAACTTTGTTTTTGCAAAGCTTTAGAGTCTGAAATTAAAACACATTTGATTCTAAATATTTATGAACCTCGTGACTAAATTTTAGATCTTGGTTCGCTATATTTTTGGAGATATGATCTAAGCAAGTTAGGGTTGCTGCAACCTCCCGAATTCCATGTCAAATAGAAGACATTGATAAAATAGTCATAACTTTATCTCTGAGCATTAGATTAAAATTTCATAAATAGTGATAGAAATAGGATAGATCATAGTTTGTTGGCTATCATTTTCAGGGCCAAAGGTTGCAACAATGACACATGGCACTTCATACAAATTCGCTCTATTGAACCATTCTATAATCAGGTCATCATGGGAGATTGGGAATAACTCTTTCTTAAAGAATCCAATCTTGATCCGACCTGTTGGGTTGGGAATAGGACTCAGAGGGCTACCACAGGACACAATTTCAGACCCTGAAGATCTGAAATTACATAGAAACAATAGATTCAATATCGAGCTCCGAGAAGGAAAGAAAAAGCATGCATCCAAGGATCATTGCAGTAAGGGCCACACGTCAACAGTCAAGGGTAGGTCTCCTACAACAAGGTATGTATGATTAGTTTTTACATTTAAATTTTGAGTATCATCTCTGACATATGTTTTTGCAGGACAACGTAAGTATATACAAGGTCTTGTTTATATCTCTATGTCTCTATATGTCATAGTTAGTTTTGATACCACATTTTGGATGTCCTATTCTTGATACTACACATTTAATGCTACATATTCTTGATGCTACACCAAGTCTGTTAAATCTATATGATGTTGTAATTTCATGTTACTTGTCTTGTCATAGTTGATTGAATGGTCTCTTTTGTTCTACTTAGAACTTGGTCCATCACAATTCTAGGGTTTGTCATCATTTTTTATTGTATATATCTTTAGATTGGTTTTGGATATAGTCTTACATAGAGTCCAAGCATATATCGAGAGTAGGAGTCTTTGTCTACTACTACAACAAGTCAACAAAAAAAGTGACAAGCACACTTCAGGTACACATTGTGATTGTAATTTTTATTTATTCATTATTATGCGCTTACATGTGTTTTATGGGCAGAGGTAAGTTGAAGGGTCTTTTGTTTTGTTTTGGGATTGGTTTCGCCAAGAAAATTTTGCATGCAGGTAGAATAATATTCAATACAACATCAAGCAATAATTCAAGAGCATAAGTATCAAATCAAAGAAAGCATTGCAACGGGACATCCTTGAAGACATGACAACCATCCAGATATCATGAAGTATTGTTAAGGCCAAGAGTCATCATATTAAAGTTATAAAAGAGTCATCATTGTAAAGTTGTCAAAGAATCATTTTAAAAAAAATCATCATTGTAAAGATTGTAAAAGAGTCATTTGTGAAAGATTCATTATGCCTAGAGTTGAAGAGGCAGTGTTGGTAGATATAGGAGTCACTGTTAGGATGATGTCATGGTTGGGTTACAGGTCATAGAGTGATTGGGTAGTTGGTCAAGTACCCGAAAATCATTATACATATTATTGTATTATGAATTGTTGTCCCTAGTTTGGGAATCCATAGCCTTGTCTTATTTCAATCATTATAGGATGGCTTGGAGGTGCTAGGCAGGTGTATGAAGTTGCCTACAGTTTGGGGCTTGTGAACACTTTAGGGTGGTAGGGTGGTGCTAGGGTGAGTTTTGGTTTGCTAGGGTGTTGGGGTATCCATTCAGTTGATTATTGGAGAAACTAGGGCATTGAGGTGACCTTCTAGTGGGTGCTGGAGAAGAATTATTTTCTAGAACTATAAGAAGTTGTTACTTTCATTTCAATTGGGGCTGAAGATTAAAGAATTTATTAAAAACGTTCGATGGTTTTTGACCCAGAGGGGGTTTTCCACCTAAAATTATTGTGCCTAATATGTTCTTTTATTTACTTTTATTATTGCACAAACATTAATATTAATTGAAGATTAACTAATTCTTTGAAAAGACTTAAAAGTGATAATTGCTAGGTAATATTGATTCACCCCCCTCTCAGTATTTCCAACAAGTGTCTACATGAAATGTTGGTTCTATGATTCAAATGAAAAAATAGGCCTTACACATGGTATTAGAGCTAGTTTCAAACTCTCGAACCTCGCCATAGATTCACACACATTTACAGGTTTGGGAAATAAATCGAAGGATTTAGTTCAACTCTTGGTAAATAAAATTCAAGATAATTGACAATTGGATTTTATAGGGATATATTGGCCAAATACCACTTAAGGATCTTCTAATTAATCAATCCTTATGATGAATGTTTTTGTTGAGAAGTAATTTGTAACCACAGTAGGTCACTCAACTATTAGTTTTTACAACTTCCAAACTTTTCCCCAAGCCATCACCTAACCCATCTCAATCTTTGACAATAAGGGCTTCAATTTAATTTACAATCATGAAATTAATAGTAACTTTCGGCCAGATGAATATTCAAGTGATTCACCTTCTTGAAATTTGGTCCCCATATCACAACCTCCAATTGCAATATAATTATGAGTTTCATTGCCAAACTAAACCTTCAGCTTCACTTTCACCCCTACTAAAGCACACAAATGAACTCGCATGAGGCCCAAATTCGTCCTTCGATGATGGCTATATTGGCTATGATCTTCTCTTTCCCTCATATAGTTATGATTCCTCTAAATAAATACAATCAACAATCCTTGTACATAACAATTCTGCACAATAGCTTCGCAAAATAATATTGATTCTGCTACACTCACCACAGCAAACACTTAGAACAATAATTACTTTATTGATTAATATAGTCATGTAAGGATTGCATCCATGATTGAATTCTCATTTATAATGTGAGGAGAGTTAAAAATTATGTTTTGAACATTTATTGGTTTACAACATTAGTGGTCATTTCTTGTCCCAATAGAGTTCCTGTTACACAGTATTTTGTCACACCTCCTGCACTTCCCTGTTACGTACACTGAAGTGCCCGAAACATGATCATTATGCAGTGTACTCATTCATATATGCAACTCAGATCCTTCATAAGACATTGATTGGAAAATCCCTTGAGCTTCCCCTGAAGGAAATAAATCTAAAACCATAATTTGAGAATTGTCACCCTTATGAGACTAAAAATAGTGATGGTCACCTGTTGCATTGTACCTGACCCATGATGGCATCGCTATGTCCACTTGTATACCCGCGATGATCTCAGAAAGGAATTTTTCCCAAAGAGGATGAGAAGCTTCATGATCTAGAAGCTTCCAGAGTGGCAAGCTGGAGGTTGTTCGACATAGATGAGGTCGAATTCTCCCAACTTGGCCTCCTTGAGATAAGGGCCTACTCCTATCTTTGGAGAGATCTTAACTCCCTTTCCTAGCCTATATATTCATCCTCTCCCATTCCCAAATGGTTGGTCTATGTTTATCTGCACCCTTACGCTAAGATTGTGCATGTATGCTATTCATTTAGCTTGAAGAAGGAGTGCTTGGAGAGCTTAGCTTGGCCTTGGATATTCATTCAAGGAGAGGCTATCAGCATCAAGGCTCAGTTGTATGCTTCCCTTTATTTTCTATTAATATACAACAGTTGGTTCATTTTCCCTAAATTTGTATGCTCATGTATCATTTAGCTTAACATTCCTTGATCTATTAAATAAGTTACTTTTGAATATGTTATTTGTATTTGTATGCCTTGTTGTTCCTTGATCTCTTGTGCAGGTGCATAAACGTTGTGAACAGTAGGAATGAGTCCTTGATGCAAGTGATTCAAGGTCTTCAACAAAGGAGATTGAAATAGCATCAGAACGAGGTAGGCCATATTATTTGTCTCTCTTTTTAATTGTAACTTAGGAAAGTGTTTGGTAGATTGTCACTTCGGTTGCTAGACCCGCTCATTGGCCTAGAGGGATCTTCTCTACTCGCAGAGAGGATTTACCTAAATAACAATTCCCAAACTATTCTATAATCATCCTTCCCTTCCTAATCTCTTATGCTCCCATCCTCTACTGGAATATGCCATGGTGTTAGCCATGTTGACCTAACCATCCATAAAACCCCAAAGGTGGGAGCGTCAATTATATCGGCCTAACTTCCCTAGTAGGCATCTGACAGTCATCATCACACATCTAGAGGAGCGTGACTCACACAGCCCTCCCATGACTCTAGGTTTTGGAGAATAAATGGTGGGAAACACCTCCACCCCTCCTAGTAGGACTAGGGTCAACACCATATCATGGAATCTCATTAAGCCTTAGTAGTTATTGGAGTTTTATCATCATGTGGTCCATTTGGATAACGATATCATCTGCAATATAAACACTTTTCTACATGTTATAACATATGCATCATTATATTCAAAACCAAAATATATTCAAATAACAATTTCCAGCATACATATTTTTTGAAATCTATGATATGAATTTGCGAGTTCATACAACATATTTGGCTATGTTTAGCCGATACACATGTAGTTAGCTTTCACATAAGTAGTCAAGTGTTGGCACTATAGTTATATCCATCTCATCAATAATAAGAAATATGTGATCTTTAATGTAATCACACAAGCTGATAAGTAAAAAAAATAAAATGTAGATATTTCATTCATAACATAATTCACATTGGTATCCATGTGCCAACAACGTCTACATATTTAATTAAGCATACATGACAAAACATAATAATTTGAAATCACCTTCTCACATGTAACTCTTCATAGTTATAGATAAGTTCAAAATGATAGACTTATGTATATGGCTAAATAAAGTGAGGATATACAAAATAAAGTTTTAAGTGTTTCAAAAATCAAAATAGGCTAGGATAAGTTTTGCATATGGTGCCTTTGTCTTCCTAGGTAGCATACCTAGGATTATACTTGTCCCATCGGACCTTAACTTGGTCCACTAGGCAGTTGTTGGTGTAGTGGTGGAGATGCGAGGTACAGGTCTTCTACTATCATTACCTACAAGCAGGTGTTACTGATACTAAGGTCAATGAGGGTGGTATCGTTACCTCCTTGTGCTAATTTGAAGGGTAATATGTTTTGATATGAAACAATATAACAATACTTATCATACTACGTATGTCTTTATAGTTCATGAAGGGTTGTTTATTAATGGTTTTAGCTTAATGTTTTCAGTATCTAGGAAATATTGTTCAACAATCTATATTTAATAACACTGGCATGTTACGATTGATCCATATGATTCCTACATGGTTTTCTCCTTATGATGTTTAGTTATCTTGGGGTTGGTGTTTCTAAAAATATATATATTCGAAATGTAACTTAATTTTACAAATAAACAAGTATGAAAATAAAAGTATAATCTCAAATCAATCCGTAAACATAAGCATATATTTAATTTTATATTTATGTGTAGATAAACAAGTACAAATATATGCAAAAGAATGTGATGCAAATACATTGTATAAATACTAACAATCATCATTCTATATATCTTATTTATATATATACATATCATCATCATTATATATATATATATATATAGGGAATGTTTAACTAAGTCTTACTTTAAAGAAGAATATTTACAAAATATTAAAGATAAATTCCTTTAAAATAGTTAAAGACATGTTTAAACTTCTTAATAAAATCATATATATATTAACTTAATAAATGATAGCATTATTTTACATTAAATAATCAATTATTCAAAATATATATTAAGATATATGTGTGTTCATAATGTGATGTTGCGCGTAATAAAACAAACACTATAACATTTAGTAAATACAAAATAACTTACAATGGTTTCCAAGAAGATATGTCACTTAAATATAATCCAAAATATAATAAATAATTGGTAGATGCCAATACCTAATTTAAGAGAGGACATTATTACCTTAAACGAACTAGATTTCTTTCTTAGTTCTAAAATGAAACCAAAACATGGTGTCATGACAAAAACGGCCATAATATTTGATTATTTATTTTATCTTTATTATTTCTTTTCAGTATTATAGACACGTGTTTGGAATATTACTAATAAAAACCATGTTTCGAATAACGTCGAATCTAATCAAAGTCGTGTGGATGGGGCCTTTACTCATTTTGCATCTCTTCTACTTCTATTATATTCTTTCTTTTTACCCTTTTGTCATCTTTATATTATTGACTCTATCTGCGCTTCATGTATATCTTCTTTGCTAAGTATTTTTCTTACCTCATTTTTACTTCTTATTTCATAGATCTCATTATGTGTATTTACTTGTTTATGCATTTTATATCTTTTTACTTTCTTTTATATTTACTATGTTCTTCTTATACTTCATTCGATTCTCTTTGTATTTGTTATTATTTTCTATTTATTCAGTTCTCTTATATGATTACTCTTTTCATAAAATTTTACTCATATAGCTTTGCCTTTGTCTATTGTCATTTGCACTCTTTCTTTTACTATTTGTATATTTTTTTATATCTTTTTATCACTTTCCTTACATGTCTTTGCTCTATCTTTTTATTTTCTCTTTTCATATGCTTTGCCTTTAGTTTCTTTTCTCTTATTATACTTCTTTATTATTTTTATTTTAACTTTTACTATTTTAATTTTAACTTTTATTATTTTATATAGTTGACTCTATCTTTTCTCTTCTTTTCTTACTTATATATCTTACTTTGCTCTATTTCATTTAGTCACCCCAGCACTAAGAAAATTCTTACTGTTAATAAATTTTCACACTTTATGTAAAAACTTAATGTATATTCTTTACTTTAATATTTTATAAAAAAAATATTAAAATAATAAATACCACATATATTTTTATTTTAATATTTCTTAAAAAATATTAAAATTAATAATAAAAGAATGTCATAATCTATATTGTTGTTACAATTTTTTTTATTGTGATTTATTTGGTGACACTAGTTTGTAAGGATTTAAGGTCGTATTTATTCATTAATCATTGGTTTTTTTTTGTTTGGGACGATTATATCTTTATCATGTCTAATATATCATCTCAATTGGAGGAGTGGGGAATTGAACGAGTAACTTCACATCAAAAATACCTTATCAGAAATTGAACCAGTAACTTCACATCAAAAAATACCTTAATAAAATATAAATACCTTAACAAAACATCGGATTATCATCTAACCAAACCCCATAAATTATTCATTAAACATTTATAATTTATAAAAAAATGATTTAATAATAACTTCTTCATCCTATTTATTTATTTATTGTAAAATCCATATCCACTGCCCAACAATTCTATTCCTAAGTGTATCTTGAGGGCTCCCTTATTACATGCCTTCTTATATACGTGTAATATTAGAAATTACAAGTTTAATCATGTAATAAGATAATCAATTTATAAAGAAAGTGATTATTTATCATCCTTCGCGTGAAATTTATCGAAAATGTTATCTTCATGCAGTTTTGTTGATAAAGACAAATTATTGAGGACGGTGAGATATCATTGTGCATTAATTAAGTATTAATACTGATATCATTAAACATCCATCAACACTCGCATTCAATTTCATCATATAAATTCATCGTTATAATCCGTCTGGCTTTAGAACTGTCAAAGCGAGTCGAGGGTTGGACCCCATCGGGGTCCGAGAATCTAGGCTCTTTATCACTGCCACACTATTTCACCCAAACTGCCAAGATGATCACGCAGAATGGTGGTTTATGTAGCTACCGATTTTAATCTTAACCAATTTGCCGACGGTGGAAATTCACTTTTAAGTACTCTTCATCTTAATTTTCATTAATATCTCTTTAATAGTGTTTTGTTTTTTTTCTAAGTTAATATATGTGTTGCGAGATAGTATAAACGGATGTATAAGGTTTTTCATTTTTTGGAAGGTTAATAGTTTTGATTATGTAATTAAATTTTAACATGTGAAAAACATTAAAGATCACATAGATATGATGATGAAGATCCTCAATCACCATTGAATGAGATGGAGTCATGCATTCTTCTAGCCATATTGAGGTGACAAACCTGTATTACGAGGAAAATACTTTGGTTAAAGTTACTAAAAAGCTACAATAATCGACAAATTAATTGAAAGTCAAAAGACTCTAACCACGAGGCAAGTTCTAGTGTGTGGCTAGTAGGGACTAATAAGTCAAACATACAGTTTAAAAAGTTATTTTTGTTTCTTTTCATTTCAAGAATAATGATATCATTTTGAATTTTATTGGTATATATTGGTTCTAAGAGTATTTAAACTTAGGATAACAACATATTGCTTAGGATAACATCATTGAGTCCTATTGGTATCTTGAGTCTTCTATTAGTTTTAAAGATATTTACTCTTAAAATAACATCATCATCTTGAAACCTATTGATATCCATTGAATCTTTACTAATCATCTTAATTACAAATTCAGTCTCTCATTATTCACTCTTCCAAATTCCACTAGCCACCTTGATATTCATTCTTCCATAATGGACGAAGGTACTGCTATGTTAGCAACACAATCACACAAAGACAATGTAAAACCAAAATTACCTTAAAAGGGAAAGGGGCAATTGCTATTTTTCCACTATGCAAAAACTTTTCCCAAACTCTAAACAAAAAACAAACTATGAGATGGAAGGATGTTGAAGTGTGAACATCATCTAGGGGAGTGATTACCTTGCATAAAATATGGATTTGAGAGTATAATCATGTATATATATATATATATTAATAAAATTTAATATTTATAAAAAAATTCGCTACTACAATACGACATATACAACTTGAATCAATAAAGTAGACAACAAAGAGTATATTTTCTTGTTTAGTAGTGGGCATTATAGATAATAATGCCAAAAAATGTTGCAAGATGTTAAGAGTATTGATTCTATTAAAGCTTTACCTAGTTGTCGCAAATTTCGTTGAAATCAGAAAATGTGGCGAGATGTTAATAGCATGAATTATATCAAAGCTTAACTTAATTATGGACAAATTCATTGAAACCGAGTCATTCGAGGGAGATTCTTCCATATATGTTTAAAATGAGGAAACATATCTATGAAATAGATAAAAGCCTCTAGATTTGGTAGATATTTGCATAGGAGGTACCTCAGATTGTTGGAATTTTTTAGGAAATTAGTTTTATGATAGATAACTTCTGTCAAATAATTGAAAGTGCACAACTAAGCACAAAATAAGACACTTTAGGTTTCTTTTAAGAAAACAATTTTTTATGTTCTTCATGATACTGTGACACTAAGTCATTTGATTGAAACTTTTGCCAAAAGTCTATGAATTACTGTAAACTCTTTGTCAAATTTAGGCGAAGTTTTTGGAACTTGAATTTGTAGATTTTTGCACTACAAGTCTTAAGGTAGAGCAAACAACTTCATTCAACTAATTCATGATAGAGACTTCATAAGTTCTATTTCAAGTGAAGACACCACAACTAGTTTTTTAAGCATTTAATAATTGGGACACTGACTAATAGTTCTTAAAGGATAATTTAGAAACAGAAGATGGTAGAACTATGAATAATCATGAACAAAATATATATCAAGGGATTAAAATACATCTAGATAATGGAAGATTCAGAAGAAAACTAACTCCTAAAAATAATTTGTTTAATAAAACTCAAATTTATGAGAATTTCCCAACTTAGTAGTTACATAAATAGCAAATAAAAATAAGAATAAGTTAGACATGGAACACAGGTCACTACAAATGGAAGAATACTTTGCACTCAGAGCAGGGATCAACGCAAATGGGTTGCCAAGGGTACGAGGTCCTGGAAATGTTAATTGCGTGAGAAATCGAGGTAAAATACCTAACACAGATACCAATGCGAATTATAAAGCAAAGCACCCCCCTCTCAGGCCTAGAAGTACTATATATTTTGACAGGTTAAATCCGAAATTGGACATCAAAATGATAGGTTGGAAATCTATAATAAACGTCAAACCTGATGTGGAAAAATTCGCACCACCTGTCAAATGTGTTCTATAATACAAAAAACATCATGTAGGATGTCAAATTCTAGACCTGATGATGCTTACTCATGACATTAACTTGTGAGCTTTGTTAACAATATGCTTTGATTTCATATTCAAACTAATCAAAGTTACCTAGCAAGTCACATTATAATTCTAGCCAAGTGAGACTATATGCATGTTATTCAGTGCACGAGCTTAGTATTAATAGCCTATTAGTCCATACGCTGAATATTTAGGTAGTAGGATGAGATGAACACGAGTAAGAACCTGTGAAGACGACCCTACTACATAATTATGTCTATGGATAATTGGCTTTGACGTAATTCAACTTCAAGATAGTAATTCGTGAATTAACCCAGTGTAAGATCAAGAACATAAACAAATATATAAAGCATGTAACATAGATAGAGTGACTTGTAAAATACACCACATTCTATAGTATGTCTAAAGATACGATTAAGTGACATGGTCTTAATTTATTACTAGTAAGATTAAAGATCCTATTACTCTGGCAGTTAGATTATGACTACTCTTTTTGTGATTCAGAGTAAGCTCTTGCTCATACCCAACATGGTTCTCTTGGTAAATGATCATGATGTAAGATTACTTAGATTATATTAGTGGTTAAAGCATCATGTCATATAGTAATCTAAATACTCTATTAATGGGGTATGCATCAAACGACTTTTCAAAACTACTAAGATTATGTATCACCTATATAGAGAACATCATAACAAAAATAATCATGAAAAACTTAACCATGGACTTGATCACATTAGTTTACTTAATCAGAACTCACTTACATGGATTACTCATACTCTCTTTGTTATAAAATTACATATTACAGAACAATGGAACACATCAAATATATTGTAGAAATATAAACACAGAAAACACATAAAACAATAGAGACACAAATATATGTGGTTCACCCAATTTGGGCTATGTCCACGGAGAAAGAACCAGTCCTTCCTTTTATATTATCCAACAAACTGAAGAGATACAACCTACAACAGATCCACTGTAATTCCCTCTTCGCTCTCACACAATCTCCTCTCTCTTTCTCACTAAGAATACAGATCTACATAGACGCAATACAATTCCATCATATATAGTGAGGGGTTGCCTTATAGGGCAAAAAACTCTAAATTAAACATAACTTCTACCGTAAGATCTCTGCCTAATGAATGGCCCAAATTGACTACGAAATTACAACACTTTACTAGGCAATTTTACATCTATTTTTAGCTTCCGGGGCGCTGCCCCCGATTCCCCGCTATGGGGGGTGGGGGGGTGGGGGGCCTCCTAAATATCGTTTTCACCCCACGGACGCCCCTTGCAGCGCAAATATTACGGGCAGTGTTGCCACGACTACGAACTGGGGTCTAATGTAGTGATACCTCTGAATAAAGAATATAATCAGGCTCCACAGCCAACACTATTAGTAGTATACTGCGCGTTAAGGCTAGGTTAGAAAGCTAAACTTTAGTTTAAAAGAGCCATTGATTTCACTAATAAAGATATGTCATGCATAAATCAATCACGAGCTTCTAAGAGTAACACTGATAATATAAGGTATTAGTCCATTAGCTATTGATTCCTTAGATAGCATGTCGTGAACACATAATTTACCGAATGAATATTGGTTGTTTTATATGTCACTACGAGTTTACATTGGCACCCTACTAAGAGTAATATCCATTAAGCGCTTAGTTACGATTTGTTTTCATCTAGGTTTACCCGATTTTAGCATTAACCAGTGACTATATTACATAGCTAATCTCTATTACCCTGTGTCATTATTGTCAAAAAAACACTTATGTTATATATTAGTCAGTCCATGTCCATCACTTATCAGGCGCTTAGTATTTAGCTCAAAAATCATTGTTCTCATAATGACTCGAAACCCAAATGACTGCGTCCGTCTCGGAAAAATGATCCTAACGCAACTCATTTCATTCAAAACTGAGTTTGTATGAGGAATTTATTGAGTTCTATTTTCTCTTCTAAGTAGGCAAAATTTTGCAAAAAAAATGCCCAGTCACTGCAGAGTCAGAAGTTTGTACTGTTGATGTGGCAAGTGACTAGGGAGGGTCAAGTTTGGTCAACGGATCAATCGGAGCTCGCCAAGTGTTAAAGTATTGTTGGTTTAGAGCTAGACCAATGAGGAGGGGACAAGTGGCAAGCCTGGAGGCTGCCATGTGTCCCTCCCTAAAGGACCTAGCTTGGCACAGTTCAACAAAATTTTATGGAGGCGCCAGGGCACAGTTCCATTTCTTGGATTGAATTTTTTTTTGCAATTAAAAGATAATTTTACCCTTTATCCTATATGCTAAAAGCCATTATGAGTTGGTGTTACTGAATGTTAGTTTTGTTGTGCTAATTTCAATTACAGATTTATAAACAAATGCTTGCTTATTGTTTCATGTGCATAGGTTTCCCTAGGTTGTTTGGTGATTGTAAACAATTAAATTACATCAAGTTTAATTTGACATTCATGAGAAAATTATCTTAAAATACAAGTGCTGAATAGCAACAATAAAAAGTACAACAAACCATCAATTGAACACTTTAACACAGTGTTCTAATGAAGGAGTTCACCCCTCCTAGGCTACATCTCCTTGGTCCAGCTTCCATGGATTGGGTCTTCGTATTAGCTCAATATGGAAAAATGTTTTTTACAAAGCTCTACTACTCCTGATACCTACACCAATGTGTTCAGAATGTCAAAATCGGCTAGGAACACCTTTTCCTGAGCTCAATTTGGTCGAAAAATGCTCTAGTTATGGCTCAAATAGTTTTTCCTTAGAAATCTTCCTCCAAATCTGGAAGAAAAGGCCACCAATTTCGAGGGCAGTTACGAAAATAGTAGAGTTCGCCAAAAATAAACCATGTTAAATTGTAGTTAACTGGATAGTTAATTAACTTTAAGTGCGATTAACTAGAGGATTAGCGCATTATTAATTACCGCGCGATTAAGCAAACTGTTTCCATAACCATTGTAGGTTTATGCGGAGGTCGCATATTGTATAACTATCGTGGCTTGTTAGCACTGGCTTCCGATTCAACTAACCGTAACCTTAACCACAACTGCCAAATGCGCTCACATGTAACGTCTTTTGGCATGGCTTCCCCAACATTTCCCAAACTGTAACCCTAACCTAGAGATTTCTGTGGTGGTGTCGTATGGTGACATAAACCGTGACGGTTATGGGTTAAGTCTTATGTTGTTCACCGTTAACATTAAAAATAAATGTGGGTGCATTCACATGGCACTAATCGTCGCAATGTTGGAGCCGCTAGAGGTTGCAGTAACTGTAACTGCCATTGTTTGGTGTTCACATGGGGAGGGCTGGCCCGTGGGCTAGCCCTCCTAACTACCCACTTCAAAAACATTAAAATTTAAATATCTATGGAATTCTATACAGTTAAGAACCATGTGCTAGTAGAGTTGGTTATGTGTTGGGGACTATGTGCTGGAGGTTGCGGGGTCAAACCCCACGTCTCCATAAAATTTTATTGAACTGTGTCGAGCTAGGTCCTTTGGGGAGGGACACGTGGCGGCCTCTGAGCTTTCCACATGACCCATCCTTATTGGTCCAGCTCTAAACCAATCACAATATGTCATGTCTCCACCTCCCATCAACCAATAATACTCTGGCACTTGGTGAGATCCAATTGTTCCATTGACCAAAGTTGACCTTGCCTATTCACTTGCATGTCAGCAGTACAGGTTGCTGACTGTGCAGTGACTGGGCATTTTTGTTTGCAAAATTTCACCTATTTAGCAAAGCAAATAAAAATCAATAACTTCCTCATAAGAACTTGGTTTTAAGTGAAACGAATTGCGTTAGGATCGATTTGTAGAATTTCCCACTGTAGATCAACAGATTATGCAATATACTAAAGCAAAATACAAGATCTACTTCTACAACAAACTTGCGGAAGCTTAATCGATTTTGAGCAAGATCAAATAGAATACATATAACAAAGAATGAGAAACAATCACACATGAACATAGAAGAAAAATTTGGGGAAAGCCTCAACTAAAAACCCCGATCTCTATATTTTCATACAAGTGGAAATATGTCTGAATTACACAAAGCATTAGCTCACAAGCTATCCTGCTCTAATTACAATCCCTCAATACAACTCACAGACTAAATAGACACAACATATTCCTTCCTTCTGTCCTCCAAGCCTCCTATTTCCTTGTGCAGTTTCTCCTGGGGTCCAATAATGCCACCTGTGTGAATTGGCCTCATCACACACTCATCAAACTCAAAAGTAACTGTGAATTCCTTTTGCATGCAAGAGATATCCTCAATATAATATTCCTGCAACTGATACTACATTGTCCGATCATCTGATCTCAACTGGGTCTCTGACTGAACTGACATGCATGAGTTATTTATGAGAGAATATTCAGTTATATGAAGTGCAGCAGTTACATGCATGCATGAATTAACTAACTGAACTCACAATTAGTTCAAAAAACTATTTGAACTAGTCTAATTGGACTTAACTCGGTTAACTGAGCTAACTAACTACAACTCAAAGTACAACTCATCCTGATCTCCTTTAATCAAGGGATAACTTCCTCAATCAATGGAGAAACTGTTGCATGTATTCAGATAGACTTCATGTTTGATTTCATACAACTAATTAACTCAAGATGAATTAATTAATTATTTTAAAAACAGTTGCTAAGATCAAATTCGGATTTTAATTCTCAATTTTAGTTTAGGGACTAACTAAAATTGGAATGTATCCCGAAATACTATTTATATCAGTGATATTTTTAGCACTTCTATTTTTAGCATTTCTTGTTGCTATTTTCAACTCTCCCTCTCAATAAGAAAGGGATTATCAATCACCCCAATCCTATCTCTGTGGAACTCGAACTTGCATTTTGACAATGCCTTAGTCAAAATATCTGCATCCTGTTCCTTGGTCGAAACATACAACAACAACATGATCCTCTTGACCACACAATCTCGAAGATGATATTACCGAATATCAATGTGCTTGGACCTATCATTAGAAACTGGATTCTCAGAGAGTTTGATACAACTCTGATTATCACAGTAGATCACAGTTGGATCCATCCTCTGACCAAATAATCCCACTAGAATCTTTCGCATCCAAATGGCCTCACATGCTGCCTGACTGGCAGCCTTACATTCAGCCTCTACTAAGCTAAGTGCAACTGACCTCTGTTTCCTGTTGTACCAGGAAACTGCAGCTGAACCAAGGTTGAAGATTCCTCCAGAAGTGCTCTTTTGATCTGATGGAATCCCTGCCCAATCTACATCTGTGAAGCCCTGAAGCTTCACTCCCTCTGTCCATCTATACCACGATCCATACTGAGATGTGCCTCTGAGGTATCTCAGCACATGCTTCGCTGCCTTCCAAAACAACTTGGTAGGCTGAACCATAACTTGACTTAGCTGGTTCACCGCAAAGCATAAGTCTGGTCATGTGTTCACTAGATACATTAGTGAACCCATAAGCTATTGATAAACAATAACAACTACTACCTCACATGAAGTAGCATCCTCCTTCCTCTAGTTCCCAGCTATAGGAGTCTGCATGGGCTTGCACTTCTCCATGTGGAACCGTCTGAGTATCTCATTGGCATACTTGCCTTGAGACACAAATACTTCCCCATCTTTCTGCCACACTTCCATGCCTAGAAAGTTGTGCATAAGACCCATGTCTTTCATCTCGAACTCTCTTGCAAGGTCCTCCTTGCAAGACTTGATCAACTGATCATCACCTAACAAAATCAGATCATCCACATAAAGAGCAATGATCAATGGCTTACCTTCTACCATGATGTGGTAAAGGTTCGCATCTGCTTCACTCTTGGTGAAGCCCAACCCAGTGAAATAGCTATCGATCCTAGTGTACCAAGCATGAGGTGCTTGCTTCAACCCGTACAAAGCCCTCTTGAGTCGGCACATATGTGACTCACGATTGAAGGTCTCAAAACCTTCCGGTTGCTAAATGTACACCTCTTCCTCAATCTTCCCATTGAGGAACACTGCCTTCACATCCATCTGATGGATCTTCCAACCCATCTGAGCTGATAGTGCCAACATTGATCTGATAGATGAGTACCTTGCTACAGGAGCAAAAGTCTCATCGTAGTCAATCCCCTCGACCTGTGAGAAATCACAGGAAACAAACCTTGCCTTATGTTTCTCAACATTACCATCACTTGCCTGCTTTACCTTGTAAAGCCATCAGGAACTCACCATTGACTTGTCCTGAGGTCTCGGGATGACATCCCACACATTGTTCTGAATGATAGAGTCATACTCCTCTACCATAGCATCAACCCAGACTGGTTGTTACAGTGCTTCCTCGAATGAAGAAGGTTCAGTCTCTACACACTCCCCAACCAAGGCCATGTAACCAGTGTACCGCTCGGGTGACCTCCTGTGTCTGTGTTGAGAAGATGGTTGTCCCACATTCTCTTGTGCATCCAACATCAACATGTCAGCTTCCCTTGAGTGTTTCTACCCATCTCTGGAAGACTCAGCATGAGTGGATGTCTCCACTCTCAGATCCCTCTGCATGCGGCTGCTCTGCATCAATTTGAGGCTCCTCCTCCTTAAGAACTGAAAGTTCCTCCTCTGCATGCAACTTGAGCTCCCTCTCAAGTGAGACTTGCATGGCTTTCTACTCATCAAACTTCAGATCTCTGCGTACCACTATCTTCTGACTGGTAGGCATGAACACCCGATAGTTGTGGGGTGTATCAGTGTACCCACAAGTATCCCCAACTCAGCCGTTGGATCTAGCTTATTCCGAGCATCTTTGGTCACATGGAAATAAACCGATGATCCAAAGATCTTGAAGTGACTCACATCTGGTCACTTCCCAGAAAATGCTTCCATAGGTGTCTTCATTCCCAGTATATGGTGCGAACTTTTGTTTTGCAAGTATACTGTTGTATTGCGTGCCTTATCCCACAAATGAAGTGGTAGGCTTTGGTCATGCAACATCACTCAAGTTGCTCCCACAATTGATATGTTCTTCCTTTCGACCACCCCATTCTGTTGTGGGTTATGGGATGCTGTCAACTCCCGTTTAATTCCTTCTGCAACGCATAAGTCCTTAAACTGTTGGGAGACATACTCTCCACCATTGTCACTACACAAGGCCCTTATTTTATTTCTATATTCTTTCTCTGCCAAGGCTTTAAACTCACAAAACCTCAAGAAGGTCTGATCCTTCTTTTGCATAAAGTAGATCCAACATCTACAAGAAAAATCATCAATGAAAATAACATAGTACCTTTATTTAGTGGTGGAGGCTATAGAGAATGGTCCACATACATCTGTGTGAACTTGCTCTAGGATTTCCCCAGCTCTACTATCTCGATCCTGAAAGGAATATTTAGCATACTTACCTAAGGTACAACCTTTACATGTATCTGTCTGCTCCAGTTTTCCCTTGGGAAGTCCGGTAGAAATCTGTTGCATGATCTTTAAGGCCCCATGGTGCAAGTGGCCCAATCTTTTATGCCATAGCTTGCCAACATCTTGGCTCTGCACCATCTCTGCTTTGGAACTCAATGCAACACAGTCGTCTACCTCCAGCTTGTAGAGATTCTTTACTCGATGTAGAAATTCCCACTGTAGATCAACAGATTATACAAGAGACTAAAGCAAAATACAACATCTACTTATACA
>APFE030656463.1:0-15686 GCA_000404065.3 Pinus taeda | reverse complement strand
TTGAAAGCCCTTCTATTAAAAGCCATTAGAGATGAATGGATAGATATTTTGAACATGATGGGAAAAGGAGACATATCTCAACTCCCACTTCATGATACAGCAGAGCTATGTGTTCATCTCTCACGGGGGAAATCTAAAACTCAAAAAGGGACTAGAGATCCTTCTCTCCTCAGAGCAAACAAATCTGCAACTGGATCGGTAAGTAGGGCTGAGATTGGAAACATGCTTGATGAATTCAAAACTGATATCTTAGGAAGTCTTAGTGAGCAACTAGACACTCTTAAGATCCATAATAAACAGCAAGCAGAAGCTGAAGCTTTAGCTATCTTTTGCCCGAAATGTAAAAAGAAACATGCTCTAAGGGAATGTCCCTTGGAGGCAAAGGTTTTAGAAACATGTGTAATCTGTTCAGAGAATCATGAAACCAAGGATTGTCCTTCAATCCCTAGCCTCAAAGCTGTCTTTCAGGAAGATCCAAGTACCATTGAGTCTCTCTGTTTTGTTGCAAGGAGACCTTGGCAGGGGAAACAAAATCAAGGGTTTAACAACTCTATGAATTTTCAACCCCCACCAAATTGGAATCCATGGCAACAACCTTGGTCCCAACCTCAAAATCCTTTTCAATCGTGGATACAAGGTATGCAAAATCCTTATGGGAGATTTTCTCAATTCTATCAATATCCTCCATCTTTTCAAAACCAACAAGCTCCACAACTTCCAAATAAAAACCCACAACTATCATTGCCATTTCATCAACAACAACCCTCTCAACAGAATCCAAATTCTCAACTCTTGCTCCAACAAAAGTCAAATCAACTTCCTTCTCAGCCATTGCCAAACCCTAATAATAAAAACCCTCAAAATGCTTCATTATGGAAGGTCTACAATTTCAATTTCCTGCCTATATGATTGTTCCTCTCAATGACGTACAACTCAGATCAGGTAGAGTTCTAGATAAACCTTCTATAGATGTTCAAAAGCGAAGCATTTCTGAGGAAGATTCTCTTGAAGCCAATAAGGGTTCTGAAGCATCTCTTAAAAATCCAAGCACTCAAAAAGGAAAATAAAAAGAGTTAACCCCCACAACTCCTATAGTTGAGAAACCTGCATCTTCATCCACACCTCCTTTTCCTGAAAGGTTACAAATTGACAAAGGGGTGGAAAAACAAATATTGTTGCCTGACTATGATTTTCTAGATGAATTGAAGAATGTCTGTATCAAGATTCCCTTGTTACAAGCCATAAAAGAGATTCCTATTCTAGCCAAAACAATAAAGGAGTTAAGTCTTAAAAGACCGGGAAGGAAACCAAGAGATACAAGAAGAATCCACCTGGTAGGAAAAATTGCAGATATCATGATGGGAAATATTACTATGCAGAAGTATGTAGATCCTGGTAGTCCAACTGTCAAAACACATATCAATGGGGTAGAAATTCCAAATACTTTGATTGATTTGGGGGCTGCTATCAACATCATGAGTAGACAGACTATGGAACAGCTAAAACTTCCTAATCTTCTTTTTACACCTACCTTATTACAACTTGCAGATCGATCAATTATTAAACCAGATGGTGTATTAGAATACACTTCAGTCTCCTTAGACTCTTGGGAATATCCAATAGATTTCATGATTTTAACTCCCAAGAGTAATTTAGGAGGACATTCTCTCATCTTAGGAAGACCTTGGCTAGCCACAGTTGATGCTTTTATCAGTTGTAGGTCTGAGGATATGTATATTTCTGATGGTAATTCGACAAAGAAGTTCAATCTGTATCCTCCAGCAAAAGCAATTACAGAAATAGGAGATAATGAATGGATTGATGATGAAGATACTATACAACCTGTCTTTACTATTTCTGAGATCAGTGAAGATATTCAAATTCTGAATACATTAGAAAAATTTCAAACATCTTCAGAGTATGACCACACACAATTTCAGTTAGATTCTGACATTGAGTATCTATCATCTAGACAAATGTCTCTTTTATCTATGGAAGAATTTGGTAGTTCCGCCATTGAGATATTTCCAGGAAAAACATTGAATATCAACAAAAATTTGGAAAAATCACAACAGGAAGAGTTAACCAAAATCTTGTAAAAACATTCTACTGCATTTGCATGGGAGTATACCGATATGAAAGGTATTGATCCTAAGACTTGCATTCATCACATCTACATTGAGGAAAAGAGTAGACCAATCAGACAACCTCAAAGAAGGATGAATCCAAACCTTAGGGAGATAGTGAAGGAAGAGCTCCAAAAGTTACTTAATGTGAACTTCATTTATCCAATTTCAGATAGCCGATGGGTTTCTCCTTTGGTTATAGTACCTAAAAAGAATGGTAAATGGAGAGTTTGCATTGATTACAGGGAATTAAACAAAGTAACTTTGAAGGATCACTTTCCTTTACCCTTTATTGATCAAGTATTAGATACTTTAGCAGGCAAAAAGTATTTCTCATTTTTGGATGGTTTTAGTCGTTACAATCAGATTTAGGTAGCACCTGAAGATCAAGACAAGACCACATTTACCTGTCCATGGGGAACTCTTGCCTACTGAGTACTTCCTTTTGGATTATGTAATGCACCCGCAACATTCCAAAGGGTAGTACTAGGAATCGTTTCTGATCTAATTCATGATTGTGTAGAGGTTTACATGGATGATTTCACATTTTATGGTGATTCATTTGAAGAGGCATTAGAGAATTTGGAAAAGGTCCTTATAAGGTGTAAGGAGACAAACCTTTCATTAAGTCATGAGAAATGCTTTATGATGTTTACTGAAGGGATTGTTTTAGGACATCATATCTCAGGGGATCGAATTAAGGTTGATAGATCAAAAGTTGAAGTCATCTCCAAGTTGCCTATTCCAAATTGTCAAAAAGATGTTAGAAGTTTTCTTGGGTTCACTGGGTATTATAGAAGATTTATTGAAAACTTCACCAAGATAGCATCTCCACTCTTCAAATTACTTACCAAAGACTGTGAATTCAAGTGGGATCCTGACTGTCAATCTGCATTTGAAACTTTAAAACCTAGAATATCTGAAGCACCCATTTTGAGAGGGCCAAATTGGAAACTTCCTTTCCATATTTCTACAGATGCTTCAGATACAGCTCTTGGAGCTGTGTTGGGTCAAATGGATTTAGTTCCTTATGCCACTTACTACACCAGTAAAAATTTGACTCCCACCGAGTTAAATTATACTGTGACTGAGAAAGAGTTCTTAGTTCTTGTTCATGCAATCAACGAGTTTAGACATTATATAACAGGCTACGAAACTTTTGTCCATACTGGTCATTCTGCCATTAGATATCTCATGAACAAACCTGTTACCAATCGCAGAGTTACAAGATGGCTTTTACTTTTACAAGAATTCAATATTACTGTGTTGGATAGACTAGGGAAACAAAATACAGTAGCTGATTTCTTGTCTAGAATCCAAAATACTAACGAAGATTCTCCTGTAGAGGATAAGTTTCCAGATGAATATTTGTTTGCAGTAACTACTAAGACCCCTTGGTATGCAGATATTGCTAACTATTTGCTTACAGGAAAGCTACCTCCACACTTATTTCCTAATGAGAAAAGGAAAATTATTCAGGAGAGTTCAAATTATTCACGGATTTCTAATGAATTGTTTAAAACAGGGCTAGATTGTGTGACCAGAAGATGTGTCCGGGAAGATGAAATGCCTGACATCCTCAAGGCATGTCATGATGAACCTTGCGGTGGACACTTTGCTGACAAGAGGACGGCCTACAAAATCCTTTCTTTAGGATATTATTGGCCTTCTCTTTTCAAAGATGCAAAACAATATGTCAGAAGGTGTGACAGCTGCCAAAGAGTTGGGAGACCGAATATTTCAAATGAAATTCCATTACAACCACAGGTACTCATTGAACCCTTTGAAAAATGGGCTTTACATTTCATTGGACCAATTAATCCACCATCTAGACAAAAGAAATATATATTGGTTTGCACTGATTATGTCACTAAATGGGTAGAAGCCAAGGCATTGCCTTCTGCCACTGAAAATTCAGTAGTTCAATTTCTTTTTGAGGATATTTTTACTCGTTTTGGTGTCCCAAAAGAAATTGTGATAGATCTGGTATGTCAATTTACATCTAACTTGATGGAGAAGTTGATGGAAGAATATAAAATAAAGCATAGAAAATCTACTCCTTACCATCCTCAAGCAAATGGCCAAGTGGAATCTACAAATAAAGTTCTTGAGAGCATCATCACCAAAACTGTTCATCTCCATAGAAGAGATTGGGCAGAAAGGCTTTCTGAAGCCTTATGGGCCTACAGAACTACATGGAGGAACACAACAGGGCATTCTCCCTATGAACTTGTTTATGGGAAAGAAGTCCTGCTCCCCAAGTTTCAAGTCAAGACCTTCAAGATGGAAGTTCAGTTGGGGATGAATCTATGAGAAGCCCAAAAGCACAGAATGGAACAGCTGAATGAGCTAGATGAGATCAGACAAGATGCAATTCTAAGAACTAATCTAGTTCAACATCAAAGAGCTAAGTGGCATGACAGATATATTAAAGAGAGAAAGTTTCAAGAGGGAGATTGGGCTTTACTGTTTGATTCCAAGTTTAAAGACTTCAAAGGAAAGTTTCAGACTCATTGGCTTGGGCCATATGAGATTGATAAAGTCTTTGACAATGGAGCAATAAGAATTAAGACCATTGATGAATTTCAGACTCCTCTTATTGTGAATGGCTACCGATTGAAAGTTTATCATAAGCCACTTTCCAGAGAAGAGTTTGTCAAAATATTCCAAGAGAATTCTGTAATAAGGATGGTGGAGAATAATCCTTCTCCCCCATCAGCCGCCTAATCTTGGTTTCTTGTAGTTTCTAAAAAAAAAAAAAAAAAAAAAAAAACCAATCATGGATTGGCAGTCTTATACAGAAAATATGGAGTGAAAATCAGGGACACCTGACACTCTATATTTTCCAAAAACAATCTCTCCTCTCATGTTCTTTCCATCTTCACTTCATCCCACTCACTCATTCCATTTCATTCCACCTCCATTTCATCATCATTCTCACTCCATTTTCACTCCATTTTTCATTCCATTCCATTTCATCATCATTCTCACTCCATTTTCACTCCATTTTTCATTCCATTCCATTTCATCAATAAAAGTCCCCCTTCAGGACTATTTTCATCATGTTGTTTTCTTCTAAACTATCTTTGTGCAGATCAGGGGGTGTTATTTCAGTTTCCGTAGCTGGCCACCGTTTCCGCAGCTGGAACCTGTTTCCGCAGCTAGAAACGATTTCCGCAGCCAGCATCACTCTATTTTCAAAATACAATCAATTGTTAGTGCCAAAATCATGAAATGCAGGTGTACGTGAGCTAAAGACATGGGGCATCTTCAAAATATCAAAAAAGAGCAACTGGTTAGAAACCTTGAGCAAAGAATGACAAGTGCCCAAAGGTATGATCAAAAATCTCTATCAAACAACACTTCAAGTCATCATTATGTATAGTTATTAACCCATAACCGGTTCTTCTATGTGCAATGATTTAATATATTCACCCACTACCATCCTTATTCCGCAACATCATTCCCTACACCTCACATTCATTTTCCTAACGGTCCTATGATTACTCCAAGTTCAAACTCAAAAATGACTACACTTCTATCTATTACCCGTACTCCTAAGACGTGACCTATTATATTACGGCTCTTGCTAGCCATAATTTCCGCAGCTGTCCGTTGAGACGTGTAAATCTCACACATAGTCATCCGACTCGGGAGAATCCTGTCGTTACTCCACTCATACCATAATCCCCGCATATACTCATGTTTCATTTTATGAACTCGGTCACAGTCACCACTTCTCACCCACTGTTCTTCCTGTGATTCGGGCATTTCTCTGTTTCCGACTGCAGTCACTACAGTTTTCTTTACGCTTTGATTGCATCCACTACAGTCATCCTAAACCCAGATTACAGTCACTACAGTCTCTCCTAAAAACCCTGTAACAGAGCCATTCTTCCTTAACCCTCATACGCAGAAGAACCCTCAGTGAATTTAAAGCCGAGGATGGGAAAATTGCTGAGAGCCGAGCCGGAAGGATCAAAATACTTGGAGGGTTATCCCCAAGTTAAGGAGTTATTGAAGAAAGCCAAATGGCTCCGATTTATTCAGAAATTCAAAGGGTATAACAAGGAAGTGACCAAAAATTTTGCAAGGTCCTTTAATGGACAAACAGTGGAGGTTGGAGACTTAAAGTTTGTAGTCACCGAGGCCACAATAGCAGTAGCCACGGGCCTACCTCAAAAAGGATAAAGGTGGTTCAAAAATAGAAACGTGGACGATCAAATCTGGAGAACCATGCTACGAAATCAAGGTATGGATACCACTGTATTCACCAGAGGCATCCCTGTGCATGTATTAAAAGAAGAATGGTCTGGTCTATTGTTGGTCATACAGAAATTTATCACATGTGAGGGTCATTTTGGCTCTATGTACATGTACCATGTGAGGTTAATGATGAAATTTATAGATGGTCACATTCTTAATTTGCCGTATTTTCTGCTAGCAAGTTTGAAGAAGATGAGTGTTACGGTTCAAAAGCATGTAGGTAACATTGAGCCACATCTTTACCATCATGGGCTCATAAGAATTCTGATTGAGGATCAGTTAAAGAAAACTAAGGATACTTGGGAACAATTTTTAACAAGAAACTACTTCCAAGAGCCATCTGAGGCCTCTAGAAGTAGTCCACCAAAAATTCCAAGGAAAAGTAGGAGGAGGGAGAAAAATGTTACAGCCCAAGACTCCCCTCCAAAAGAAATTGAAGAAACTATCCAAAAAGAGGAAGAAGACCAGCCCAAGAATAAGAAACAAAAGAAAGAAAAGGGCAAAATAACCACTCAAGAGGTCTCTCCATCCCCTGAGAAATATTTAGAAGAAGATTACCAGCCTCTATCAGAAAGGCTAGTAGATCTTAAAGCTGCTGCCATGGCCAAGAAACAGCAAAAAGGAAAACAGAGTACAAAAAAGAAAAGTATGAGTTCATCCTTGAGAAGGAGCTCTCGGCTAAAAGGGAAATGGAAGAAAACCAAGGAAGATCAGTTCCACTTTATTGATTTAAGTGAAGAAATACTTGAGAAATCTCCAGAACAGCCAAGCCTTGAATCAAGTCCTCCACGAGAGGAAAGTCCTTTTCGGCCAGAAAGAGAGAGCAGTCCTCCTCCATCAGATTTTGAGTTTAGACAGAGGAAGTCACCTGAGGTATATCCTAATCAGCAAGAGGTATACAATTACCTGGAATCCTTAGAACAATCAGCTGCAGGACCAAGTACCTCTCTGCCACTTGATGCACAGGTTCAGTCCCTGAAACAAGAAGTATTTGAGCTAGAAGTCCTAAATAGACACATAATACAAGAAAATGAAGCACTTAAAGAGCAGGGAAAGGTAGACAAAATGGTCCATGATAATACCATGCTTCATTTAGGACTGTGGTAGAAGAAAAACAGAAGACCGAAGAAGAAATGCAAAAAGTTAAGCAAAGCATTAATTAACCTCAAGTTCAAATGTCTGGTTAGAAAGCCAAGGATGATGATGATGATGGCATCAAAGAAGAAGAAAAGAGGACTAGATGTCCTTGTAGAAGCCTCAGAGCATGTGGATTAAAGGGAAATCACTCAATTTTGGTTGCATGAGGACATGCAACACCTTCAAAGTGGGGGTATGTTGAGCCTCAACCTTACACCTTCCTATACACCCTCTTAGCCCTCATTCTCCACTCAATTCATTCATCCAGTGGTTAAATCATTGCATTATAGTCTAAAAAGGACTGTTTATATGGTTTTCTGACTATACTGATGACTGTTGTTTGGTTTACTTTTTTTTGTTCATGCAGCTACGGAAACTTGTCAGTTTCCGCAGCCAGCACAGGTTTCCACAGCCAGCATAGGATTCCACAGCTACTTTGTTAAAAGCTGTGCTCCAGGTGTCCTCTGAAGAAACGAGCTACATGGGCAAGCTCCAGGTGGCGGCGACATGGAACGTGTCCCTTCAAATCGGCCAAATCATCCATGAGAGGCCGCGGTCAACAAAAGCCAAAGACAAGGCCAGCCAAAGAGTTCAGTGCTCACACGTCACTATTTTGGGCACGTGAATGATACGTGGCATAGTTCTCAGCTCACGAAGGCACCAGCACACCTCTGATCATTCCTGAAACATGAATCTAACAACCAAACACTCCGAAGATTTAAGAAACATGATGACAGTTACACTAGATCTCGGCTAAAGAGATCTATGTGTCTATGGCAACGCAGTTAATAGCGTAGAAGTTGTTAGTTAGCTGTAGTATTTTTGCATTATAAATAACGCGTCATTTGATGCTATGAAGAAGCTTTTTGATATGTATGAAACTTGAACTGTTTATGTAATTTTCGTGCTGCTGGTTATCTTATCACCCCACTGTTTTATATGCTGCTGTTTTAAATACATGAGAAGACTTTTCTGAAGATAGCCGTGTGATTATTTGATTGGCTGAAGGGGTAGAGGGCCCCTGCATGCTGAAGCCTTATAAAGTGTTTATTTAGTTTCATTATGTTTTTGTTTTTTTTAGCTTGTACATAATATGATGTTTTATGTTTCTGTTGTTCATATCTTCACCTTTGTTTTCTTAGAGCTGTAAACTGATCAGTGCTTTTCTGTAGGTTTTCTTAGGCAGCCCAGGAAATTTTTCATCTTTTTGATAACTTTTGGCATATGAGATCATCTTGTCCTTCCTGCTAACTTTCATTTTCTGAAGTTTAAATTCAGCATTGTCCTTTCCAAGTTGTGATTTGCTTATTTGTTTTTCTGCTATTTAGATATCATACTGCTCATCAATTTATGATTTCTCTCTGTGGTCAAATGACTATATCAGCAAGAAATCAAAACATTACTAATTGTAGTGTGATTTAGCTGTCATATTTCTTAATCATGGTTGCTTTCCATAAAGTAGATTAAGTTGAATGGTAAAGGACTAGAAGAGTTTAAGTAGTGTGATTAGTTTCTTTTCTGCAATTTACATTTAGTTATCATATTGCTTAACATGTTCATGATTACTTCCCCAAGGTAGATTGAGCTGAAGGGTAAGGGATTTGAAAAATTCAAGTATTGTGATTAGTTTCTTTATGCAATTTACTTTCTTGAACAGTTAGATATCATATTGCTTAACTTGTTTATGATTACTTCCCACCAGGTAGATTGAGCCGAAGGGCAATGGATCTGAAAAGTTAAAGTAGTGTGAATTAGCTACTTTGCTTTAAGTTTGAGTTGTTTTTCAAGTTTTTGCTTTCTTTTCATTTTCAGCAGCAAGGATATTGTGCCATTGTCATTAGTTCACCATTTGATGCATTTGTTTTCTCTTAAGAATCAATTTCATTTTAGTTATTGTAAAGCTTTCTTTTGAGCACTTTCAAGTTTAGAAACCATCACCATCTACACTCCACACTTCACTTTTACCATCACACATTAAGGAAAAATAAAATCCAAAAAACAAACTAAAAAGCTTAAAACGACAAAAGCCTAAGGAAATGGTTACCTAGTACATATAGTACACTTCACTTCGTCAATTTGCGAACCCCGAGTTGACATTTTAAATAGCAATTTAGATCACACTAAATTGACCAAACAGGCACTACGCATGTGATTGTACCAACCCGACCAGAATAGCATGCCCCTACTGTGAGCAGTTTGGTCATGAAATAATAGGTTTCCCCACATTGATAGGGCAGATAAATGAGAAAAGGGTAGCACAACCTACGATAGTGAAGAATGTTGAGATGGTGAGGTTCAAACTACAGGAGGAAGACCCCAATGTGAACATGATGCTCATAAGTGGCACGGCTACGGGGGAAGATAAGGGGAAATTAACTGAGGTAGGCCCAGGGGTTTGCAAAACTCCTACAAGGCAGCACGAGCTCAACTTGGAACATGTGAAGAAGACATTTATGGAAGCTAAGAAGAACTTCATGGAGGTCTCTACCCTAGGTAGTAAGGATCAACCAGAGCCAAAAATGGATCATTCGATGCTAACTACCTTTTTAGAGACATGTATGAGATTTCTACGTGACAATAAGGTAGTTAATGGATTGCAAGAGCTGATAGCTAGGTGCACAGGGCCAGGTGAACCTCGTGTGGTCTAGAAATTGGGAAAACATGCTTTGCGCACTAGAAAGGAAATGCAATTAATGGCGCAGATCAACAACTATGAGATGGATCATATCATTCTAGATTTAGGTTCGGATGCAAACGTGGTACCTAAATAGACATGGGAATGCATGGGAAAGCCCACATTACAGTGGTCTCCTATTCAATTACGGATAGCGAACCAACAAAATATCTTTCCCATGGGGAGATTGCAAGGGATCATAGTGAGTATAGAAGGCCTGAGAACTCAAATAGACTTTGAGGTAATAGAAATTGAGGATGATAGTAACCCGTACCCCGCATTGTTAGGGATTGACTAGGCTATGGATATGAATGGAGTGATTAATTTAAAGAAGCAAAAGATGATATTTGAGAAAAAGTCCCTATGCATAGTTATTCCGCTAGATCTAGTTGAAGGACCACATTACACTAAACTTATACACGACAATGAAAATGATGATGACTTGGATCATATCTACAAGATAACTGTGGGAGATAAGAATTGGGTAAATCTAACTGTAGAAGGGAGAATATCGTGGGAGTGCAGATAATCCTGCATTTCGGATTGAGAGGAAGAAGATGAATGATGGATAATCTATTGAACGGAGTAACAATGTTAAACTGCAACATGATGACTAGGTCACTGTATTGCGTAACCACTCAGGATCGCATTCTGCCAATGTATGATGGGTTGACAGTGGTGGATGAATTCCTGATAAAATTTGAGTGCGCACTACCAGAGCACTAGAGATTTTATGCCCTAAAATTGGCATTGTGCGCAATGCCTGCGTGTTGGTGGGGAACACATGAAGGAACCTTGGAAGAATGGCATGACTGCAAGCGGATGATGCAGATAAGGTTTGGGAAGCTAGAACTATGACTAACTGAGAAATAGGATGGAAGCAATGACCCACACATGCACCTCACAAAATCAACCAAAGCCTATGGAGAAGAACCCTAGATAGAGTGGGTACACTTATTTTATCATACCCTAGATGTCACCCCAAGGAACTGGTATAATGAGACAGAACTTCGACATGGTATAGGTGAAAGGGATATCTTGCGTGAAGGATTTTTATTAACTTTCTTATTTGAAGACCAATGGATGGATATTGTTGATGATGCATTGTAAGCTGTGAAGGCCACTATTTTCCAAATTCCACAGGAACCAGAAGAAATAGTGTAGCCAGAGTGGTCACAATAGTTGAGCTAGGCCCTAGAATATTACAACGTGTAGGTAGAAGACGATGACGACGACCCTAGAAACATCAATATTCTGGAAATGGAGGGGAGTTGAGAGGTTCATGGACCAGCAATCGAGGATCTCGACATCACCGCGCCACTCAAAATGAAACAAGTGAACATTGGCACAGAGGAGGAGCCAAAGTATGAAATGCTTGGGGACTATTGGGATGATGCCATGGTGGAGAAGGTCATCGAGTTACTTCTAGAATATCAAGATTTATTCCCGACCAAAATCACAGAGTTAAAAGGGATCCTCGATGACCTAGGAATGATGAAGATAACCCTGAAACTAGACGTGAAGCCAGTCAAGTAGTTACCTTGTTGGTTGAATCCAAAATATAAAGAAAAGATCTGTGAAGAGTTGGACAAAATGATTGTAGTAAAAATAATTGAGCCAGTGGAGGAATCCGACTGGCTAAGTCTTATGGTGGTATAGGAGAAAAAACAGGAGGATGAAATTCACATCTGCGTGGATCTTAGCAAGATCAATGATGCATGTATTCACAGTCTATTCCCGATGCCATTTACAAATGAAATACTGGAAAATGTTGGTGGACATGAAGCCTACTCCTTCACGGATGGTTTCTTGGGGTACCACCAGATCAAGATCGCGTCGAAGGATAGGCGTAAAACAACTTTTGCAACCAAATGGGGTTGTTTTCAGTACACTATGATGCCCTTTGGACTAAAGAACGCACCGACGATATTCTTGTGCATCGTGGTAGCTGCATTCAAGGAATTTATACATAAGTTTTTGGAGGTATTTCTTGATGATTGGACCGTATTTGGGCTAGTCAAGAAACATATCGCAAGCTTACGGTTAATATTGAATACTTGCCAACGACACCAAATTGCACTAAATCTAAAGAAGTGTACTTTCCTCAACCCCTTTGAGAACTTGCTTGGCCATGTGGTCTGTAAACAAGGCCTGATGGTGGATCCGATGAAGATTGCTATCATACTCAATCTGCAAGCACCGCACAGTGTCAAACAACTGCGTGTCACGCTGGGACACACTGGTTGCTATCGAAAGTTCATTAAGAGCTACGCATAGATCATGACACCAATGGAACAGTTGTTGAAAAAGTATGCTACTTATTGTTGGAATGAGGAATGTAACAAAAGTTTGGAGAGTCTCAAAGAGAAGATGGCATCAGCTCCCATTTTGGTCTTTCCGAAATGGGACATCGAATTTAACATTCATGTTGATGTGTCGTGTATTGCGCTAGGCGCTGTACTTACATAGGAAGGAGCACAAGGAATTGATCACATGATCACGTTCGCAAGTCGACGATTGTCCAAAGCTGAAAAGACCTACTCCACTACTGAGCGTGAGGGGTTGGTGATGGTATACGCACTCCAGAAACACTGCCACTATCTACTCGGGGGACACATTAAGATGTATATTGATCGCCCTGCATTGAAATACCTAGTGAATAAGCCTGTGTTAGGGGGACGCATTTGTAGACGATTGTTATTGTTTCAAGAATATGATTTTGAAGTCATCGTAAAACTGAGATGTCTAAATGTAGGTCCAAATCACCTATCTCGAATTGAGAACAGTGAAGAGCCCACAAATTTAGAGGAAGGACTACGTGATGTTGAACTCTATGCAGTGTCTGTCATGGATGGCCAATTTGAGGACATAATCCACTTCTTAACCACAGGAACTACACCACAAGGATATTCTGTTTAGCAGAAGAAAGAACTAGTGATATGCGCAACAAACTTTACAGTTATTGTAGGGCACCTCTACAAAATGGGCAACGATAAAATATTATGCAGATATGTACCTAAATTTGAGTGAGGACAGATCATTGTCGAAGCACATGGGGGGGTTGTAGGAGGACATTATATGGGATGCGCCACAACAAAAAATATTCTTCGTGCTGGACTATGTTGGCTAACTCTGCATCAAGACTCAAAAGTGTACTATCGGGCCTGCGATGTATGTCAATGGACTGGGAAACCATCACAGAGAGATGAAATGCTGCTAAAGCCATAGATAACGTTGAAATGATTCAAAAAATGGGCGATCAAATTTGTGGGGCCTATCACACCTCAAGGAAAGACAGGTGCATGCTATATCATCACTGCGACAGAATACTTTACTCGACGGGTAGAAGCACAACTGGTTAAGTACTGCACGGCTGCTACAACTGCAAAATTTTTGTTTGAAAATGTGGATGCCTAAAAATTCTAATGAGTGACCGTGGAACGCACTTCCTGAATGACACTATGAGTGCACTCACTAAGGAGTTCGAGATATATCATCAACAGAGTACATTGTACCATCCACAAGCAAATGGGACCGTTGAAGCTGTTAACAAGATTTTGGAGACTGCATTGACCAAGGTATGTAAAGCGCAGTGAAACAATTGGGATTTGCACATACGTACTATGCTATGGGCATACTGAAGAACATGCAAGAAGTTAATGGGCCAGACACCTTCCCAATTAGCCTATGGCAAGGAAGCCATTATGCTAATGGAATACATTGTACCTATTTTACGAATAGCAGTGATGACAGGCATGGCAGACCATGAGGCTTTGGAAGAGGGGATCGTGCAACTAGAAGAACTTGAGGAGGAACAGTTTATGGAAAGATTCCATTAGCAAGTACAAAAGCAACAAGAAAAAGCTTGGCATGATCGCCATATCAAGCTATGCCCATTCAAAGAAAATGATCTGGTATTACTCTATGACAGTAAGTTCAAGGATTTCCCTGGAAAGATCCGAATGAATTGGTTGGGACCCTAAGTAGTCAAAAAGTCATAGATGGAGGCGCGTCCAGCTTGGTAAGCTTAATGGCGAACCCTTCCCAGACATATTAAATGGCAGTCGCCTAAAGCTCTACACGGGTGGGCCAACTGCCTGACTAACTAACTGAAGCATAGTCTCACTGCTCTAGACAGTTAAAAGAGAGCGCAGGACGATAAAGCAGTCTGTGAGGGAGCTGTGCTATAGCAAGGGTGTGCATAGAATTGGTATGTCACAAGGGTCACAGTTGCGCAGAAGGGGTTGCACTGCTACGTGGATAAACAGGGAGGTGACCATTGCTGTCACTGTTCATGACAAGATGTCTGAGCTAAGGCAAAAAGGAGCGGGAAACAAGCAATTAAGTTACAAAGTACGAGGCAGATTCAGAACAATCTATCGTAGATGTAATGTTAAAGCACCAGAAAAGGAGGGAACAACTTAATTTTAATTTCAACACACCTATAAATCACGGGGGGGCATCCATCACACAATCTGTGGTATTGAGAAAAGTGAGCTATTGTGCCTTCCCACCGGTATGGAACCGTTGGTCATTGTTGCTCAAGGAATAGTCTCGAGGGCTGTAATATGGACATTGGGGATGCAAGAACTTCTGAATAGTGTGGTATCGACAGCCACAAATGCTCCGCTGAGTTTAGCACCGACGGTAGGGGATGTACCGGAAATTTTTAGACACGAAGCAGAACTGGTCCGGATGTCGCTGCCTAAACCACGGGCTGGCCGATGACCCATGAAAGATAAGGGAGAGATCATGAATATGGAGACAAAGGATGGAATTGTAGTTAATAGTTGGTCTCTGATACATCTTGAAGATTGGGATCCCACGGACAACAACATTTTTTATGCAAAAATGCAACACAAGTTGCAGTAGATAGTGCATATAGTAGACCAAAAATTTTTGATGCTTGAGCGTGAAGAATTCCCACATGTGGCACCCCAGCTTGAGCTAAAATCCTATGAGGGGGTGCTCCATGTTAACTGAGCAAAGCATAATGAGCATCATTGGCTGCGTGAATTAGTAGAGGCAATTAGGGAAAATTTTAAGAACCCCCCCTAAATTTACATGTATAATAAATGGGTGAATCTCCATGGTATATAGGAAAAATGGAAGGCGATTTTATCAATAATATGATATGTATATATAATTTTATGGCAAATCTCTCACCATGCATGGCGAATATTTTACTCAATTATAAAACCTTCTGTTTATTGAATACACAAATGAAATCATTGCATTTCTTTAAAATATCTTTTGAAATCAAAATTACCGAAATTACATATCGATAATCTAGTGGGTGTAAGATAAAATTCACCCGTGCCATTCACAAAAAGCATGAGAAAAAACCTAATACTATATATAAAACCAAGAAAAATTCAAATTCATCACTTCTAGGGACCTCATAACCACCCTGCCAATACACAAGTATGTTCCTGTTTGCAATTAGAAAAACTACCCAAATTGTAATCTGTTTACTCCACTTT
>APFE030656452.1:0-18916 GCA_000404065.3 Pinus taeda | reverse complement strand
ATATAATCGCATTGGAAGAAGAGAGATGGAAGGGCCATTTAAAGCGTCGATAGTGTAATTTTTCGGAATTAATAGGAAGACTGTTTGAAAGTTGTAACAATGGTTAAAAGCACCGATAGTGTGTTTTGTTCTTTTTGTTGGGTAGCGTAAGCCCCGCGTAGCAATCATGGAGCACAAAGCCCACAATTTTGGGTAAATATTCAGCGAGAAGCGCGGAGCGTGATGTGTAGTAGGTCAAATTCAAAGGGTAGTCTACCCGAAAATAATGTGAAGAAATGTAAGTTGAGTCAGCTCGCCCATGGATCACGGTCCATGGAAAGGTATAAATAGAGCGAGGCTCTATGGGTAGAGGTAGCTAAGTTTTGGTGATGATCTTGATGTAATGGGTTTTTGAGAAGAGCAATCGGTAAGTGTTTGTAAGTTTGAGTTGAGAGTGTGGGTAGTGGGTAGAGGCTTTGCAGCTGTGTGCGTAGAGGCCTGGAAGAGTCCACGGCTATGTGCACGGACCCCTGCAGTTGAGTGTGTAGGGTAGATCTGGATGTATTGGTGAAGAAAGGAAATAAAGAAAAGTTGTTTTGATATAGTTCTGTGTTAATCTGAAGTATTGCAGATCTAGCTTTTTGAATGATTGATATTATCGTTTGATCTATGTGCATCTTCTTACATTCTGAATACATGTGAATCTATGGTTAATCTAAGTATGCGAACTAAGTAAAGCTAATAAATGTTTGCTTAAAGACCTTTCTAAGTAATACTTCATCACATAAAGTAGATTTGTAAACAGCGCACTGATAACTAGCAAGGAAGTGTTCCAGGTTTAGATCTGTGCGAAACAGGCCAGCGTGACACTGCAAGAGGTTGGACGAACCCTCCAGATCACATTTAGACACCCCAAGGGTGTGGAAACTAGGTTCTACCACCATCCCCTGCTACCTCGGGTAAGACCTCAGTCCGCGCTCCACGCACTATTGCCGAAAGGGCTGGTAACTACGGGATTTGCTTAGCTAAGCAATTCTTCTAAAGCTAGGTCAGACCCATATAAGCCAACAAATGATTCTGTTGCTAGGATCAGGATCTGCCTAAGGGGAGTCTGATGTTGGGACATTGGAACCCTATGAAGAAAGAGATTGAAGAGTGGTGGGATTTGAAACTCCACGAGTTCACAACTCAAGAGAATAGAAACCCGCAAGTATTAGAAAAAGATTGGCTGGACCGATATATATTCATGTACATTCACGAGATCTTCTTTGTGAAATTTCCGGTGGAACTGTACGAGTGGATCGCGAGGCTAGCTGATAGCGAGGGAAGGTGTAGACTGGACCAGCCTATTATGCGGACCCCGGAATTGGTGCGCAGGCTAGAAGCCACAAAAGATAAAATCACGCGTGCAATAGATCATTGGTTGGATCGGGTAATAGGAGGATTTATTACCGAGTTCGCGATAGATACAACTGTGAGCTATAGCAAAGCAGAAAGATAGATACAACTGTGAGCTATAGTGAAGCAGAAAGACGGTTTCGTCAAGGACCTCGGGGTAGATATATCAAATCCTTAAATACTTGGATTAAGATGTTGTTGTGTGAAATACGGATTACGCGCGTATAATGATGTCTAGAGTAATGAGGAGTGGAAGAGGTTATCGAGAAACAAAAGGCGTAGAGAACAATACTTTAACTTCTGTTTCCCGGGAAAACGAGAAAGAGCTTGCGAGGTTCTCACCAGGGAGCGTGATCTGGTTGATCAAAGAACGCTTCCCACTGTTACCACCTTCGTCCACCCACCCCCCCCCCCCCCCCAATCACCTTCATTGAACCCATCCACCCCACACCCACCGAAAGTCGGGATGGAAAGTGCGATCAAGATACCAACCTTTAAGGGTGTAGGAAATGAAGAACCAAGATGGTTATGGTTTGTGATACGGTTTGTATGGGACGCTCAGAGCATAACAGATGAAAACATCAAAAAGGCCACCCTAGTTAGTGCATTGCAGGACCGTGTGTTGACATGGTACATAAAATGCTCGGTCGATCATCCAAATGCGGGAATAACGACAATATAGGATGCATTAAACAAAGAGTTTGGCTGACCAAAATCGGAAACCCAGTCGGTTATCAGGTTGATGTTGCCTGGTGAAACCCCGTGGAATTTGGACCAGAGATTAAAGAGCACTATTTGCAAAGCCAATATGACATTGATGGATGCACATCATTGCGCGTGGTTTGTGGCATCATTGAATCCACACTTGAGGACGTCTTTGTCACAGTGAAAGATCTGAACCCAAGCTGAGGCACTGGAGACAGCAATGAGGTTGCACGAAACCCCCATACCAGATCCAAGGTTGGGAGTTCAGCAAATTCACACACAGCTTCAAAACTTGAGTTTAGAAATGCAAACCCTGAAGTAAGAAAGAGTGTCCCGACCAGAGGCACGCACACAGGTAGGATGTCTTAAACACAAGAGCAATGGGCACGACAAGGATGATTGTCCTATTTTTACGAATTATCTGGTATGGGGAGGCCCAATGTCGTTGAAATTGGATGTACAAGTAGGACCAAGTTTCGCTCCTGCTCTCTGGTGTGCGACTTGTCAAGTGGGAAGAAAACATGCAACAGATAACTGCCACTTATTACAAAAGTATACCCAGACCCCGCAACAACTATATTGCAATTTTTGTCGTTCAATAGGACATGATCAATGAACATGTCAAAGTTATGACTTGATGATGGAAAGAACCCTAGCTTACCGAATGAAGGTTGAAGTACGAGGAGGATTTCAAGGACGTGGTCGTGGAAGAGGAATGGGACCCGAGCGGGGCCACGAACAACTGATCTATTATAACTGCAGAGGGCCGGGACACTACGCTCGCAACTGCACTAACCTGACCAAGATTTCGTGCCCCTATTGTGAACAGTTTGATCATGAGATGGTTGACTGTCCAACACTAATTGCCCAAATGTGTGAAAAGGGAGTGCTACAATCTCCGCCGACCCAGAATGTCCAGATGAGGCTATAAGAACCTCGCGAAGCAGACCCTATTGTAAATATGGTATTGAGGAGCAACGCAACTACAAAAGGAGATCTGTGAAAAGAAGGTGAAGAAAGCGGAACAAGGCATGACACTTGTTCAAAGGAACCAAATTCTGAGTCAGAGCCAAGGATGAAGATGTCAGGAGACGCTCAGAGGAGATTCACAGAAGCCTTTACTCTAGGTAGGAGGGATCAAATGGGGTCGGGCATGGAGCCCTCCATGATTACTACCTTTCTCGAAACATGCATGAAACTGCTGCGAGATAGTAAAGCCGTTCAAGGACTGCAGGAGCTGATCACAAGGTGTGCCGGATCAAGTGAGCCACATGTAGTCCGCAAAATAGGAAGACATGCTCTACGCACCAGACGAGAAATGAGATTGACAATGTAAATCGGTGAATATGAAATGGACCAGGTCATCCTAGACCTAGGCTTGGATGCGAACATATTACCTAAGCAAACCTGGGAACGCATGGGCAAGCCCACACTGCAATGGGCCCCGATTCAGCTACGAATGGCCAACCAACAAAAGATCTTACCAATGGGCCGATTGCAAGGGGTCACCGTGGATATTGACGATGCAATCACACAGACCAATTTCGAAGTCATAGAGATTGTTGATGGTAGTAATCCTTACCCTGCACTACTTGGGATTGATTGGGCGACGAACATGAAAGGAATTATTAACTTAAAAAGGCGGAAAATGATATTCGAAAAGAAGTCACTACGAGTAGTAGTTATGTTGGACCCAGCCGAAGGAGAACACTACACCGAACCCATGCACGACAAGGGAAGTGACAATGAACTAGATTGCATCTATCAAATAACAGTGAAAAAACCAGATCCAGTGCATTCTGCAGAAGATCAAAGAGTTGTGTCGGAGCGCAATAGCACTTGTAGAGTGGATTCCAATGAGGAGATTGAGTGATGGCAGAACCGGTTGCAAAAAGCTATGACATTGAATTGCAATTTGATGACTTGGTCATTGTGATGCGTAACCACCGAGGAATGACAAAGGGCAGAAGAAAACGTCGCGACAGAAGAAAGGTAGCTCGTCTAACTTGGCATAATATGCGTAGGATGGTAGCAGTATAATGGGTCAGAAGGTGTGTTGCGCGCACCTAGAAGGGGACCGCGGAAGCTGAAGCGGAGGAGGCACTTCCAGGTTGGGACTGAAGGATGTGCGCGCCAACCGAGTTGGTATAGAGTGGGCATATCCCAACGATGAAGAGTATGGGTACTTATCAGGCGACCATCCACCCACTCGGATCTGCGTAGATTGGAGGATCACACAGCCGGACAAGAGAATCTCATTGCGACCAAGAAATTTAGCATAGATACAACCCACCTTTCCAGGGACAACACTTGAAGAAGGATTCAACAGCTCTGGGAAGCCATTTGGCGAGGTAAAATGCAAATTGAAAAGTTAAAAGCATCAGAGGCTAGACTCTGTGCACAGAGTGTCAAGTTGGATGAAGCTATTGATAAGCTACAGTTAGAAGTCGCTTATACATAGGAGTTAATGAAGAAAATACACATGGCTGACTCTCCTAACCTACTACTAGTGGCAGCACTGCTAACATGGTTGTGCCCGCACCTGGAAAGACACTGATGCACACATTGCAATTCGTTAGTGGAATCAGAGGAACGTAACGGGTGCTCGCAGCCCGGGCTAGCCGAGAAATGGAAGACCCTAGCGAGAGATTCGCCCACTTGACTATCCATCCGTAGCACAGTCCCAGTGCCCCGCGCAGTTGGAAGAGGGCGTGGGACTATAAAACAGGCTGCTATAAAGCTACATAATATGGCCACAACATACACACAAGAACCGCACTTGTTTCCTTGGGGATTCGCTGCCACGAAGGAAAGGTGGAAAGTGACCATTACTGGTACTGTTTATGATATGATGGCCCATTTAAGATACAGTGGAGCAGGCGGCGAGCAATTAAGACGGAGGAATAACTACCAAAGTTGCATTTATGAGCTGCCGCATGAGAAAACAACCGAATTCAAATTCAAAATCCTATATAAGCAAAGTAGGGATCACACTTCCACGTTTTATCGTCTTGCAAGAAAGTCACCTTGGATCCAACATAAGTGCAAAATGAGTGACAAGCAATTCAAAGAAAGTATGTGGTTTAAGGCCTTGCCGAAGCACTACCAGGAAGCAATCCTCAAAGCACACAACCCTACCACCAATAACATGCTACAAGCTTCGCCGCAAGTAGCCGAGCTCCCTAAATCGCCCCTTACACCAAAGACTAGGAAGGACTCTCAAGGTCCCAAACCAGTAAGATGATCACTGCGACACCTGCATTTTGGAAAATTTGCAATGGAGGAAAAAGGTAAAATTGTCACAATTGAAAGCGATGAGGAGGAGGAAGGTTCTCCTACGTATGTGGAAGAAGTAAACCCAGACGAGTATCCCATCCAACCCATGCAGCGACCCAAGTATGTGCCTCCACGCAAGGGAAAGGCGAAAGTACCTGCGAATCTAGACGAAGTCAACACTGTACTCGTTACCCCGGCTCTTCCAAAAGCAGTCCCGGTGGAAAGCTTGGTGGTTGGCCATGTGGCGACAATGAAGTTTGAATGTTGGGACCTTACACGGTGTATGGAAGAATGCATCGAGTTGCTCACTCAGTCGATTGTTACACTTACATCCCTTCAGGAGGATCCAACACTTCGTCGCTTAGAAACCGAGGCCCGCGAACAGCAAGCTTATGATCAGATCCGAGGAACCATGCAAACCGTTGCAATTATGCATCGCTTGGTTAAGATACGAGAGGCTCAGGATCTGAAAATCCAAGTCGATGCCGCCAGACAAAAGGAAGCAGTGATTAAAGCTTGACTCCAGCCTTGGCTGGATGAAGCATTGCAGTTTCCACCACTATCGAGCGTCAGGTAGCCCACATGCACGCTGAGTATGCCACCATGGAGACAACAAAGATAGGAACCGAGGTGCCTGCAACACATGTGGAACGAATCCAGCGAATGACAGAAAAGTTTGCTGCTAGCACCAGCAACGCACAGAGGTTGTTAACCGATCCCTGCGCAAAGATAGCAGCACCAACTGAGTGACTCGGGACGAGTCACGATGATTGTGTTGGGGGACTGTTAGGTAGTAGAAGCCTCGCACAGCGGTCATGGGGCACAAAGCCCGTAATTTTGGGTAAAGATTCCGCGAGAAGCATGGAGCGCAATGTGTAGTAGGTCAAAGTCAAAGGGTAGTCCGTCCAAATATAATGTAAAGAAATGTAAGTTGAGTCGGCCCGCCCATGGATCACAGTTCATGGAAAGGTATAAATAGAGCGAGGCTCTATGGGTAGAGGTAGCTAAGTTTTGGTGATGATCTTGATGTAATGGGTTTTTTAGAAGAGAAATTGGTAGTCGTCTGTAAGTCCGAGTCAAGAGTGTGGGTAGTGGGTAGAGGCTCTGCAGTTGTGTGCACAGACCCCTGCAGCTGAGTGCACATGGCAGATCTAGATGTATTGGTGAAGAAAGGAAATAAAGACAAGTTTCTTTGATATAATTCTGTGTTAATATGAAGTATCGGGGATCTAGCTTTTTGAATGATTGATATTACTGTTTGATCTATGTGCATTTGCTTATATTCTGAATACATGTGAATCTATAGTTAATCTAAGTATGCGAACTGACTAAAGCTAATAAATGTTTGCTTAAAGACCTTTCTAAGTAATACTTCATCACATCAAGTAGATCTGTAAATAGCGCACTGATAACTAGCAAGGAAGTGTTCCGGGTTTAGATCTGTGCGAAACAGGCCAACGCGACGGTGTGAGAGGTTGAGCGAACCCTCTGGATCACATTTAGACACCCCAAGGGTGCGGAAACCTGGTTCCAGCACCCTCCCCTGCTACCTCAGGTGAGACCTCAGTCCGCACTCTGCAAACTATTGCCGAAAGGGTCGATAGCTACAGGATTTGCTTGGCTAAACAATTCTTCCGAACCTAGGTCAGGCCCATATAAGCCAACACATTTGGAAAAAAAATCCCTGCTTATTGTGTATTTTGTGTTGAAAAAGCAATTTCCTCATTTTTAAAGCACCGAGAGTGTTTTTGTGTAATTCCTTTGGAATTACAATCCCAATAGAGTATAAGGGTTGTGTGTAATAAATTGCAGCAATAACAAGGATTGGGGTTATAGAGGAAAACCCATGAGGTTGTCAATTTAACTGTAAATGACTGATATTCCAATAAGTGGAGAAGAAGGAATTTGGCCAGATATTGAAGAAATTGTAGCCAGATTTGCGAGGTTGTCTATATTGCCTGCACCCAGGCCACCGTTAGTGGTATCAGAGCAACTAGCTAACATTGAATCGAATCTGTTATCACCAAAATAGGACCCTGATAGGCTACTGATCAGACTATCTCAGTGTAACTATTTCAAACCAATCTTTTGGTTGAGGCTTAGCCTCCTCAGCCTGAGAGGGCTCTCTCAAAGGGTTAATGATTTTGATTAAAGATATGGATAGATGGCTAACTCTATGGTTTGTGATTGTATATGTTTATAGGTTGAAAGATGAAGGTTGGATATCATTGGGCTATGGAGTCAAAGTATGTTTCAGTACCACAGCAAGATCAGCTTAACATGAATTCAGGACATAGAGAGCTTTTATGCATCAGCAAAACAAAGATACAATGCAAGGAAACACAGTTTATGAATACATGAAGGAAGTTAAAGCATCATTGATGAGTTCTAAGTAACATGTATTCATACCACTACAAGTAAGTGAAAGAGGAAAGCCATGAGACAATATGACATTAAAAACTCTCTTTGAATCCTGAGTAGTGAAGCCAAAACATTCTACCTAGCATAGAAGTCAAGGCATTATAGAGTTCAAGTGCAGAAATGAAAATACAAAACAGTGAAACATAGTTAGTTTATCTATGAAGGAAGTCAAAGCATCATTGATGAGTTCTGAGTATCATAAGTAAACACCACTGCAATGTAATTATTGGAACATGCTATCATAACAATAACATACAAGAACTCTTCATGAATCTTGAGTTGTCTAAGCAGAAACCTGCATTAGGTTAAAAATATACACAATCTGCACATAGAGCAACAGCTAAGCCAAAAAAGTCTCCAACCTTTTAATGTCATATTGCCTCATGGCTTTCCTCTTTCACTTGCTTGCAGTGGTATGAATACATGTTACTTAGAACTCATCAATCATGCTCTAACTTCCTTCATGTATTTATAAACTGTGTTTACTTTCATTGTATCTTTGTTTTGTCAATGCATAAAAACTCTCTATGCCATGACTTCATGTTAAGCTGATCTTGATGTGGTACTGAAACATACTTTGACTCCATAGCCCAATGGTAGCCAACCTTCATCTTTCAACCTATAAACATATACAATTACAAACCATAGAGTTAGCCATCTATTCATATCTTTAATCTAAATCATTAACCCTTTGAGAGAGACCTCTTAGGCTGAGGAGGCTAAGCCTTAGCTAAAAGATTGGTTTGAAATAGTTACACCGAGATAGTTTGATTAGCAGCCTATCAGGGTCCTATTTTTGTGATAACATTTTGGTGCGTCTGCCGGGAGCCTGAAGTCTATTCATTCCCGAAATTAAGAGGCTGAACTTCTGAAGGTAGCAAGAGCTCAGACATCTTTTTGAGGCTGCAAAACTACCTTGGAGACTCAACACATCGAATAGGAAATTGGAAGGTGACTCCACTGCTAGAAGATCAGTAGCTTGATGAAGCTTCAAGATGAGTTCCACTGCAAGAATGAATGCCAGGTATGCTCCTATGAATCGGTCTCATATCCCTGGTTTTCCAAATCCTATGCCAAAGGTTGATTGGTTAGAGGATCTTCCAATATTCAAATATGAAAAGAAAGACAATGCTGCTCTTCATTTGGTTAGGTTTCATATGCATGTACACAGTCTTAAGGTTCAATTCCCCGAAGATTGTCGCATGAGGATGTTTATGGCCACTTTAGAAGGAAAAGCATGGTCTTGGTATAAAAGTTTGGAAAATGGTTCAATATATTCACTTGCTAATTTTCATGATGAATTCTATGAGATGTATAAAGAATCTCATCCTTCCTTACTGTTGGTCAAAGATTGTTGTAAACATTCTTTGGGTCTTATTTAGTATTTGGAGGATTGTTATGATGATGATGAATTTATGGATGAAGAAATTTTAGAAGCTCTTCATAACAATACATTTGAACACCAAGAAGAAATAATAACATCCCATGAAATGCAACATGAAAATCAACAGGGGTTTACTTATGAAAACCATGTTATATCCTCTGATATTGATGTAGAGATGCAGCATACTTCTCGATCTTCGAATCATAATGAAGATGAAAATGATTACACACAACAAGAAGAAATACTTGAAGAAAATTTTTATAACCCTCAGGTAGAGGAAAAGGTTGTTCAATTTTGTAACTCCTTGCAGCAGCTTACATCAATGAATGATCACAATAGTGAGGAAAATTACATTGTCTATGGGAATCATGCAGAAAGGCAATTAGATAGCACATCAAAGGAATTTTGTGTGGTTGAGGATCAGTTGTCTGAAGAGATAGAATGTTATGATGATTATCAAAATAACCATGTTCTCTTTGACCCTATAAATGAATACATGGCAAAGTTTTGCACATCAGTATTTCATTTTCATTTGCATTATGAAGATCATATACATTATAAGTTGATTTGCTCATCTCACTATCATGGTTATTTTGAGTTTGAATGCAGTCAAGAGATTCAAGTGTCAGATCACATCAATGACTGGCTTCATTGGAAATTTCATGTTCCTTGAGCTACAAGTGGAGATTGCAGCCAATGGGGTAGGTAGGTAGGAAAATGCAAATAAGCTCAAGGTTGACTGAGCATTTTTTCAATAGATATAGACTTCTTTCTCATACAATGATCATCAAGCTCAAGCCTGAGGTGAAGGCCCAAGAAGCTGGAAAGGGATGCTCGTCAAGCAAATCTATGTTTTCATAAAATGGACAAAGTGTTGGACCTGCAAGTTCTTAGTGTACTACAGGAGCACACTATCACAAGTCGAGCCACTGTTATCACTTAAGAAATTTAATGCCAAAATTTCTCATACTAGCTTGATGATAAAGGTCAGTCTTAGTCTAAGTTTGATTTCATTTTTCCTTAGATTCTGAGTCTTAGGAGGTCATGAGTCAAGCATGCATTCTCATCTATCACTGGTCACCCTCATTCATCACTGATATGATAGCCATGTGTCAGTTTGTTTTAAAAATCATTATGTACCACAAAGCCTTTTTAGGTGATTGCTAAGCGCATGTAACAATTCTAAAGTGTTTTCGCAGCGCATTAATCCTATTTAGCAATTTCGCAGCTCAAAATTCCATTAGGTGATTACGTAGCTGTTATAGCTCCAAATATCACTATTATGGTTTATGATGCTACACTCATGGCCTAGGGCAACCCCTCCTTCCAGACCTGGTCCAAAATTTAAAAAACAATGTTTTATCCCCTAAATGCGACATTTCCCTAAGTTAAACGCGTGTATACGTGGGTAGGCATATACCCAACCCGCGTATATGTATTAAAACACTTAAAAAAATATAAAACTCCTTATTTTTGGGCGGAGATCGCAGGTTTTACCTGCTGATCACCTGTTAGTGCCCGTGGCCCAACTGTTCCCAACCAACTCCCAACTAAAAAACTGCTTTGGGAGAGGTATAAAAAGACCTCAAAGGGAAGGCCTAAGGGAGGAGAGAAGAGAGAGAAAGGTTATTATACTAAGATTTTTCCCCCGACCAGGTCTAAAGGCCCTTGTGCCTTCTACACTTCCCACATTTGTACAGGAAACCCTTGTTTCCTTGTGTGTTGATGTTCATCCATTAGTTATGCAATCATGGAGTGAGTCATGGAAGGAGATATGCTAAAGGCTTGAGGCTGGACGGATCTAGGAGGAAGCTTTGCTTGGAGCCTACGAAAGGTTACTTAGGTCATATTATTCCTTTTGTACATTCTATTTGTCTATAATAAAGAAACATGTCTTGGTTCCTAATATAAGTCTTCTTTATGTTTATGACGTTCATATTGGAATTCATATGTGAATGGTTGTTTAAAGTTCATAACTAACTACCTTCCTTTATAACATGAAGATGATTTCTTTATACTTCTTTGTCCATATACTGCTCTGTTCTTTGAAATTGGTTGTTTTGTAGGACAAAGGAGCGAAAGGGACTTGAAGAAGGGTTTGGACCCTAAAGGAACTTCTCGAACATAGGACCTAAGGTACGCCCCTCTTACTATAGAATTTGCTTATAATAGCATAATGGTTGTGTGAATGTGTGTTTTTCTGTTTAGACAACTTTCAGTCTACTAAGGTTTCCACCCAAAAGCCCTAGGGGAACATTTCCCTCAACATCAGCGCAATAGTCTTTTAGGTGTTTTCGTAGCGTGATACATTATTAGGTGATTTTGCAACGCATAATTCAAAATTTACGCTGACCGCGCTGCGAAATCAGAGATTCGTGCATTCCGTAGTGAATCTTTCCCAACTGTCAAATCTGTTAAGTCAATCTATGGCTGCGTCATTCTTTGTCAGTTCATGCACTCCACATATCACGTCCAACCACTTATCTCCATTATCACAACCACTAGGTACGTTGGTACACACGGAATACAAGTTCCAAGGAAAGCCAAATATGCACAAGTTTTAATGATGATTGTAAGCGTTGCATGAGAAGCAAATCTGCAGGATTTCAATTTGAAAAAACATTATAATCAAGCGAGGCATCAAATCAAGTGAGGCAGCTATCAAGCGAGGTAGAGTTTGCATTTTGAGTAGCGCTAGCATTTCCTACCTACAGGTCACTGAATCTTCATGGAGGGATCAGCAAAAAGGAAAGACCACAGATCAGGCAAATGTCTGAGAAATGAGCCTGAAGGTTTGGATATAGCCTTGAAGAACAGAGAGGTTGAACAGGCATTTAAACAAGCTGGATGTTGGAATTTTTGCAAGAAGCTCCAAGGAGGTCATGCACAAGTGACTAAAGAATTTGCACTAAATTTCACACGATTAAACTCAAAGGTGGGCATGCTGGAATTGAAGGTTTCACCAGACATGATATCCATAGTTACGGAGATTCCGAGAGGGCAAGAAAATTGGTTCAAGAATTTCAAATTCGACATGAACCCATGCCAAGAATTCCTAAAGCAAGAGTTCATTAACTCATATTTGAGCAAGTCTGATCCTAGTAGTTATGTCAAAGAATCTTATGCCCATTTGCTCACCTGTATATAGAATTACCTGACATGTGAAGGAAGATATAACAAAGTGTATTCACACCGTTTCAAACTTCTATTGCATTTCACAGGCAAGACATCTATTGATCTACCTTTTTATCTATTCTGCAGTTTAAGTAAAATGTGTGACAAGGTGCAACTAAGAAAAGAAGCCTATGAGACTTCACTATTCCACCATGGCTTGGTTAAGTTAATGGTTCTAAATGAACTCCAGAGGGTAGGCAGAGGATGGGACGCATTCATATTCATGACCAGTTTCAAGAGCAAGACCGGTCTCAGCCCTCAAGCAGCAAAGGAACCTTCAACACCAACCAGTTATCAAGCAGAAACAAGAGCCAAGAGGGTTTCAAAGTTAAAAGCAAGGAAACAAGTTGGAGAGTCTACCAAGCCACTGACTATTCAGGATACACCCCAGCAGTCAATTAAAGAAAAAACTCAGGTCAAAGAAACTGCACATGAATCAGGCATAAGTGGAGGAGTTCAAAGAAGAAGAACGAGGATCCAGGTGGCAAAAGAAAAGGGTAAGTCAGTGGCTATTGAAGAAAGTCTTGTTTCAAAGGGAGATTTAAATGATTTATTGCAAAAAATTGACATTGAAGAGTCCCCAATAGTTCAAGCTAATTTGATACAGTCAGGAAAAGAGAAGGCTAGGAAGGTCAAAGCCTCAAAGAAACTCAATTTTGATGATCAAGCTGAACAATTTGTTTTCAAACCCAGGAGACCCATAACAAGGAAGTTCAAACAAGTACAGGAGGTGCCGCCAAGGGCAAATGAAACAGGGGAGGAGACATGGCCTCATGAAAGAAAGGATAAAGGAAAAACAGTTGCCACTCAAAAAGAAGGCATTGTGGAAAACTTGAAAAGGAGATTGGAATCTACCAACTTTGAGATTGCTAGATTAAAGAAAGCTACTAGGAAATTTTCAGGTAAGGAGGCTTATTTTAACCAAATGCAGGCTCGATGGGAGGACCAAACTTTTCAAATTCCTGAAGTGGTTGATTTTAATGTTCAATTCCCTAGCTGGACTACTCCTGCAATAAAAGAAGCTCAATTTATCAGAAAAGTCAATACAAACCTCAGGTCTGGGATCAAAGTAATGAAGAGTTGAAGACTTAAAGATTCAATTGAACCAGCAAAAAGGATCTCCATAAAGAAAACTCACTTCAAGTAAGGATATATTTCAAAGTTTTGATAGTTTTGCTTGGTATAATCTTTCCAAACATTCCCATTCAGTTTTGGAAGGTCTTGAAACAGTTGCAAGAATGTTTTAACAACAAATTTCTCAAATAGCAAATTTTTGGGTTGAAACTATGATTTTTGAAACAACTCATCAGTTTCGTAGCGCGCTACGAAACTGCTGAAGGTGATGACTAGAGCTCAGCAGTTTCATAGAGCGCTATGAAACTGTTGAAGCTAAATAATCCAATATCAATCAACTGATTTTTAAAAATAAGCAGGAAATTTTGTAAGGGGAACATATATAAGGCATCATCTGAAGCTTCAACATTCAACCAGGTTAAGACAGGTGGAGAAAATATGGATTCGAATCCAACTTTAAATTTTTGTCATAAAGTGAGCACATTTACCACCATTTGAAATATGTCAAAACAACTTGAAAGAGTTTTTGCCTTTACACATAAAGGAGGTGGGCAGCACATCAAGGACGTGGCCATCTGTTAGATTTTGGATAATCAAAGATGAAGGACATGCTTCTGTGGATTCAAAAATTGTAAGGAAAACTAAAGACCGATGAGCAAGGGTAGTTTCCTATGTTTCAAGACAATGGAGAAGATGTGGCATTGAAGACCAGCATGGAGCCTTGAACATCCATCACAGCCAAACTAAAAAGGGACCAGATGTCAAAGAACGAGAACCATTGTAATCAAGGCTATTATTAGCATAACATGGTGTTAGAATCCTACTTGATTTAGGTCTCTAGAAAGTCTAGTTGAAGTTTGTTACATTTAATAGGTAGTTAAAAGTTGAATAGGTGTCATTAGAAGTAGATTTCGAGTTCCCTTCATGCTTGAGGAGGAATCTCAATCAGGTAGAATAGCTCTATAAATAGGAGAAAGAGCAATGTACAAAGGGTTGGAAATTTATAAAAAAAAAAAGCTCTGATATTTGGCTTATGTAAAGACTCTGTTTTAGTAATACATGTTTGGCTTTGCTTCTTAGGACTCATGAGGGATTTGATGTTCAGAATGTGTTGTATTGTTCTTTTCCTAATATTTGTAGTGGTATGAATGTGTAATCTCTTAGAATTCACTTATGGTGCTCTAACTTCCTGTATACATTCATAGACTGCGTGGTCCTATATGTTTTGGTATGTTCTGAATGTGTTGAATGCTGAATGCCATGACTTCTATGTAAGGTTGAAACCATTTTCATACTGAAATGATGTTGACTCCATAAGCCCAATGGATAGATTTTAATTGTGTTTCCACCATTCATATTTTATATTTGTTTCACAAGAGTTAGTCATCTTAATCACAATTGGAAAAATCATTAACCCTATTGAGAGAGCCCTCTCAGGTTGAGGAGGCTAAGCCTCAGCCTAAAGTAGGTTTGAAATAGCTACTTGAGGTCTTCCTAGTCTGCAGCCTTCCAGGGTCATGATTTTGAGATAACATTTTGAAGCTATAGAAAACAGATAAAAAGTTGAAGGAAGAACACGAGTTAAGGAGGAGAGAACAAGAAGAGAGGAAGAAGCATGAAGAAGAACAAAGGCAAGGCGTGATGACAGAGGAAACAACTTTGATACAATATGAGAAGCCAGAACAGCCAAAAGTAGAGGAGGGAGGTGAAAAGATGTAGCAATAGGATGTTGCTCAGCAGATTAAGGAATTAATTGATGTGATAGACATGGAGTTGGAACAGAAGTCACGGCATGAATATTTTGACCTAATTCTAAGGGTACCATAGGTCATCCCTTAGCCTCCACCACCTCCAGTATAAGAACCAACACCGAGCAAGAAAGGAGATGTTGTTCTCCTTGATGATGATCTGGTCATGGATGTGTACAATCTATCAATCAATGAGTTCCATAAGAGGATTTTAAAATCACAAAGGAAGAACTTTCCAGATGATCAAACATCACCTATATTCATCAAGGAAAGGGTGATAGTGTCGAACACCAAGAAGCATCCAACTTCCCTTGCCGAAACCAGCTTGGAGTATGCTGGAGCAACAAGATCAAATGTTTAGTATTTTATGCCTAAGAATAAGAAACTAGAAAAGATATTGAAGGCTGCCAGGAAAGAGGTAAAACAACGTTGAGCATCAGTGTAGAATGCAGTTTCTTCATTGGGAAAGATGAGGAGAAACCATGTGGAAGCTCTATGATGGATTTGTCATTATGCATAAATTAGTTTTCCATTTACATGTCATATAACAAGGGATAAAAGAGTTTTTTAAAACTTTTAAAAACAAAAATGATACCATCGCCCATGTACAAGAGTGGACAATGAAGTACAAACAAGACCCACTTGACCTAGTGAAGAAGATGAATCCACTAGCAAAGCTGGAGAAAGAAATTTGAAAAAATGAGAAGCTTGGCTCATTCGTCGATAGGACACAGGCCTCATATATGTTGTTGTACATTAGTTTGGATGTCTTAGTGAGAACACACTAGGTCCCATCAATTAGCTCCCTCGTTAATGCTAAACCTAAGAACCAAGTTTGGTTGGATGTCGATGAGTACTAGGAGTAGCTAAAATGTGAAACCACCAAGGAAGACTTGGATTTGAACACATACAACATGCAGGAGTTCATCGAAGGCCCCATCAAGGTCAAGAAAATGTTTCTCATGCTTCAAAATGAGTTGGAAACAAGTTCCAATAAAGTGTACCCAGATGCCATGGAGGCTATAGTACACTTCCAGAAAGACACCCTTAAGCAGTTTGGGGACACCATCATACAATACCAATCTTGTCACAAATATGTGACTGAGAAACAACAAGTGGAGGTTGTCAAGTTGGAATTTCACCAAATTTCATAATCATAGCATTGTGTCTTACTAGGCCGTCTCTACCCTATTTTGTCTTATATGGGTACATGTGGAAATGTAATATTATTTGTAATTATGTTGTAATTGAAATTCCAAATGTCAATATTGGAATATGAAAAGTCACCATGTAATGTAATTTTCCATTTTGTGAAGAAGTTGAAGAGTCATTTGGGTAGTCCAAAGGTCACAAAGGGGATTTGAAGAGTCACCGACTCTTGTTATAAATAGAACCTCATAACTCATGTAACAGGGTTTTGGGAGCCAATCTTTTAGCTAGGCTTAGGCTTAGAAAGTCATATGTTGCTGAATGTTAGTTTTGCTATGATACTTTCAACTTCATAATTAAAAACAATTTCTCATCATTTTCTTTATGTGCATAGGTTTCCTTATGGTGCTTTTGAATGTAACAAGTAGATTTGTCAAGTTTTATGTCAAATTCATGAGAAAAATAGCATGTAAATAAAGTGTTGAACAACAGCAAACAAATATACAACAAACCATCAAAATGAACACTTAACATAGTATTTTGATGAAGGATTTCACCCCTCTTGGGATACATCTCCTTGGTCCAACTTCCATGACTTAAGCCTCTATATTAGCTGAAAATGGGAAAATGTTATGTTTACAATGCTCTAATGCTCCTAAAACCTGCTTCAATATGCTCAAGACATCCAAATCCTCCAGGAATGACCCTTTCTGAGCCAAAATTGGTTGAAAATAGAAAAATTTATGGCCTCTTCCGTTTTCCCTAAGAAAACTCCAAAACTGGAGAAACTCTAGCTATCCCCAGCGAAAATGGAGCAAATTCCAAATTTATCGGACCTGCCAAACTTCCACCAAGTTAAATCATGCTTTAATTAATGATAATCATGGTTTAATTAATTGTTAATATTCAGTTATTGTGTTAAGCACACGATTAGCACCAATCACTGCTCCTGGTTTTGTGGTGTTGGTCACATGTGGAGGGGGCTGGCCTGCGAGGCTATCCCTCTCCTCCCCCAACTTGCCACGTATATCACATGAAATACATATCGAAACCATTGTATGTTAAGTAACAATGGCGCGACATAGTGGTAAGACTTTGGATTTGTGTGGGCAAGGTCAAGGGTTCGACTCCGTCGACCTTCCAATAAAAGTTTGCATTGCACATTCATGTTGATAGGTTGTTGGGGAGGGAAATGTGGTGGCCTTCGAGCTTGCCACATGTCTCCTTCTCATTAGTCCTCCCCTTTCTAATAAAAAAACATCATTTCATCAACTATAGACCAATCAAACAAGCGCCACTTGGCGTGACCTCACTGGTTGTTGACCAAACCTTTGACATGCACAGTCACTTACCACGTTAGCATTACAAACTGCTAATTGGCCAGTGACTATACCTTTTTTTGCAAAATTCCTCTGTTTGGCAAAGCTAACAAAAGTCTCTATATTTCTCATACAAACTTCATTTTGAGTGAAACGAGTTGCGTTGGGATCATATCGTAGTGACATATGCAATCATTTAGTGTTTAGAGTGATTCTGAGCACTTTTATTTTTGAGCTAAACATTGATCACCTAATCATTCCTCCCCACTGCAAGCCTTTTGGACCCCAAAATATACTATCAATTGTTCATCAAGTGAGGGTACATCTCCCTCACCTTCTCAATCTGCATCCATTTGGCCTTAAAAGGATTTTTTCCCTTGAGTCCCACTCGAAGGTATTTGACATTCCCCCCCTTTGAAGTTCTAGTTCTTCTGTCAAGTACGAGATCTTGTTGTATTTCATTAAGATATTCTGGTGAGAAATCATATATTGATGGAAGCTGAACATGCTCTCCTTTATCATCAATCAAAGGAGGCTAAAAAATTCTCAAATTCTCAACATTAACAACAAAGTATATTTGCATATAAGGAGGCAAATCTAGCTTAAATGCATTGTTACCAATCTTTTCCAGAATTTTAAAAGGACCATAATGGATTGGCTTCATATTTTTACCTTCCCCTTGAAGTCTCTCTTTGCTAATATATAACCAAACTTCGTATCCAACATGAAATTTATGATCACCACGGTGTTTTTCATGCCTTGCCTTGTAGCTGCTTTAACTCTTTTCAAGATGTTCTTGCACTATGTGATTTATCAACTGACTTTGCTCAATGAAATTCCTTGCCTTATCGATGTCACTATGACCATTAATAGTGACATCTTTCTCAATTATGAAGTCCAATGGCAATCTTGGAAAGTACCCAAAACATGCCTCAAATGGAAATGTGTTTATGGAACAATGCTTTGCCATGTTGTATGTAATGCAATTGTTCATGCCACAACTTGGGATGTTTTCTACAATATCCTCTAAGAAGCTGAATGACTTTCCTGTTGACCACCTTGGTTTTTCCATCTTTCTATGGATGAAAGGTTGTACTCTTCTTCAACTTAGTGTCCATCATGTCCCACAAATTTGACCAAAAATTCCCAACAAATTGAGAATCTCAATCACTTACAATGGAAGTAGGAAGACCAAAATGAACCCAAACATTTTGAAAGAAAACATGAGTTGTTTGTTCAGTTGTAATTTTATTTTTACATGGCATTAGAATACACATCTTGTTGAACCT
>APFE030656443.1:0-12312 GCA_000404065.3 Pinus taeda | reverse complement strand
AACAAATTATTGATGAGTCAACACAAAACCATTCTCTGAAACTTGAAGACCCTTGATTTTACCCATAGCCTTGGCCTGTTTAATGGATCACCCGAGCCCTTCCATCATGAGAATAAAGAGGAAGGGAGAGAGAGGGTCTCCCTTCTTGAGGCCTCTAGAAGGATTGAATATTTATGAGGGAGAGCCATTAACCAGAATGGAAAAAATGGAAGAGGTCACCAATGCCATGACCCATCTGACCCAGTTATGGTCGAACCCAAAGGTAGAGAGAACTTTCTTGATGTAATTCCAATTCACCTTGTCATACGCTTTGGCAATATCCAATTGCATGATCATCCCCGCTTGTTTTTTGCTGGTTAGCGTGTGCACCACCTCATGTGCTTGAATAATGTTGTCTAGAATCTATCTTCCCTCCACAAAACCTAATTTTTCTTCAGACACTAGAAAGGAAAGGAGAGGTTTGAGTCTATTAGCCACTACTTTGGATATTATCTTGTAAACCACATTACATAAGGCAATAGTTCTGTATTTATCTACAGTTTGAGCTAAGTCCTGTTTGGGAATAAGGGAGATGAAGGAGGTGTTGAGAGCTTTCAGGATAGTTTTGCTGCTCCTGGAATCCTCTACCACATTCAAAATTTCCTCTTTGATAATATGCCAACAAGATTTAAAAAAATCCACATTGAAACCATCTAGGCCCAGTGCTTTGCCATTCTGCATGTCTTTGAGAACCTCGCTGACCTCCTCTTCATCAACTGGTCTATTGAGGTTAAAATTGTCCTCTCTGGACACCAGTTTAGGGATATGCCTTGTGATTCCCTTGATGGACTGATCCCCGTATGGAGTGTTTTCCCGAGTGATGTTCCGGAAATGTTGGACAAGCACGGCTTCAATATCTTTATGAGTGGTCTAAATTTCCCCTTCCTCATCCTTAATCATGGAGATTTTGTTGTGAACTGTGTTATCCATTGTGGATCTATGAAAAAATCTGGTGTTTCACTCTCCTTCCTTGAGCCACTGAATTCTAGATTTTTGTCTCCAAAATATTTCCTCTTGTTTGCATAAATTTTCCCAAACTAGATGGTATTTATCAGCCTGCTCACTTTTGGCTTTGTCAAATCCATCTTTTATCAGAGCCTGGTTGAGTTCTATAATTTTGATTTCCACTGTTTGTTTTTCCTCAAAAATGTCACCGAAATCCTTCTTATTCCATTCCTTAAGTCTGAACTTAATGTGCTTTAGTATTTTATGAAGGAGATACATCTTAGATCCTTGGATTTGCAAGTCTTCCGACCACCATTATTCAATGTTACTAATGAAATCCGAGTGAGAGAGCCAGATATTTTCGAATCTGAAGGGTCTATTCTTGGGAGAATCTATACCCTTGATTTCTAATTGAATCGGCCAGTGATCTGAACCTCCAAAAGGAAGCACTCAAGCTGTTATTTCTCTATTTAGAAGCATCAGTTCCTCTGATATCATGAACCTGTCTAACTTAGACACTACCAGTGCCTCACCTCCTCTTTTATTGTTCCATGTAAAAAGGCCATTTCTTGAATCTGACTCAACCCGATTCATATTGTCTGTAAATGATTGGAACGCTAAGGAGTCTTTGTTGAGCACTCTGGTACCTCCTTTTTTTTCTGAGAGAGATTTGATCATGTTAAAATATCCTCCCATGATCCAAGGCATTCTAGCCTGTCTACTTCTGAGGTCAATAAGGGCTTCTAACAATTTTAGTTTATCTTCTAATTTTTGAGGACCATAAACATTTGTGACTAGGAATGTTTCCAAAACCCCAACAGGTTGAATGACCACTGATAGATAATTTCTTGATGCCTTTGCATTCATAATGCTAATCCTTGGGGATTCCAAAGAGTAAGAATACCCCCCGCTGTGTTCTCGGCTTTAACCTCTAGAAAATCATATCTAATGAGCCATTTACTATGTATGAGTCTTATTTTCTGAATGGAACATTTCGTTTCCTGGATGAAAATAATATCCGACATATCTTGTTTCATTCTATTACTAAGCAACCTTTGTTTTATTTTACTTCCTAGACCTCTGATATTCCAAGATGTAAATTTCATATTTAAAGACTTGTAAAGGAGTAGCTGGTTAGGTATTTCATCTTACTCGAATATATCATTAGCTTTCCATGCTCCATCAAAAGTTCTTTCTACTTTTTCCGGCCTCTCTTCTTACCAGCATTTCTAGGAGCTAGTCCTAGGGATGGTTTCATTGTTTTCACTCCTTTGTTTTCCAGCTTGTCAATGGTTATTCCTGTTTCTAATCCTCTTTCCTGAGTATTCCATAAAAACAACTGTTGTATTCTATTGCAATCCTCTTGAGGTAGTGAATCTATCCCTCCCATGGTTCCCTGCCTCAAGAACCCTTCCAGATCTAGGTGTTCCTTTTCTAGAATTTCTTGCAGTTCATGGTCCTCCAGATCTGTTTCACTTTGGGTCATTTCCATATCCATTTCTGGTTCGATCTCACTAATCATAGTTTCTTTCCTATTACAAATCTCTTGTGTTATGTTGTAGTTTTCCTCCTTCTCCTTTTCCTTAGGGCGTTCCTCCATTGTTTGATCTACACTTGTCATTTCTTCATTTTCTTCTAGAACTTGAAACCTATTTAGGTTGGTCTTTTGCCCCTTGTTGCGCTGTTTCTTTCATCCCTTTCTGCCACCTTTTCCTTTACTTACCACTTTTTGAAAGTTTTCAGTATCCTTCACTGTATTAGGTTTTCCTTTATTGTCTACTTTACTAAGAGGATAGTCTCTAATCAAGTGACTGTGTTCATGGCATCTACAACATCTGAACGAGATATGCTCATAATCCACCATTTGGACCCATTCCTCATCAAAAACTTCCAAGATTATTTCATCCGGAAGAGTGCCTAATAGATCCATTTCTATGCAAATCCTAGCATAGGAAGTATATTTACCCCGTCTTGTGGCTTCCAATGCTTTAACAAAATGACCTAGTTTATTGCCAATGGCAGCAAGTGAAACCTTGCCAGTAATCGAGAGGTAGGGAATAGAGCCTTAACCAAATAGGTACCAATGTGAATGTATCCCTTTTTGGAACGAAGTTCATCTTCCATGGCCACATATAGAGGCCCGTTGCTGCAAAAATGTAGGGTCCTCCTTCGAATATTATATCTTTATCTTCAATGTTAGTAAATAATACGATAAAAAAACCCTTTGACCCCAAATGGAGATCAATACTACCTTTGGGTTTCTAGTGGTATTTGATCCATGTCTGTAATGTCTTTTCAGAGGGGCCAAATTCCCAGGAATTTGGCGGATTATGGCGTAAGTCCCCATATGTTCCCTATGCTCCTGCAGAGCAGGATCATTCAACACTACTCTAGGAGTAATCTCCATTTTGGGTCTGCACGGTCCCTTTTGATATTTTCCCCTTGTTCCATAGCTTTTGTCTTCTTCCTCTTTGTCCTTTGTGATGTTGTTTTCCTTGGATCTGACCCCATCTGACTCCTTTTCATTATTTTCCCCCCTCTTCACCAAAACCTCTGACATTGCCCAATGGTGACTTGCCTTTGCTGGCAACCGCTTCCTTGTAGGAGGGAGTGGAGCTCCCTCCTCTGCTATGCTCCATAGGGAGGAAACTTAGAGCCCCTCTGTAACCCTAGTTGCGCGTCCTCCAGTTCGCAGTCGTCCATCCGTCATAAACTCAGTCAAAGGAATGGAGCAGGAAGTCTATTCATTTGTTGGAGGCCTGAGTAATTTTCTAGAGGGACAAAGGATCACTTCTAGAGGTAGAAATAGGAAGAATGACTTGATCAAAGGAAAATTTAGGTTGTGCATGTGAGGATCTACGCAAGCACTACACAAAGGCCTATGTAAGGGTTCTTGAGGGCCAATTTTCTAAAGCATATTGTGTTAGGATTTCTTCTGCAGAGAGAGAATATCTCTCTAATAATTTTGGCTAGATTATTTGTTGAGGATAACTAGTTTAGCATCTAGATTGTACTAAAAAATTTCATTGTTCCATAATAATAATAAAACCCTCATATATTGCATTGGTTTTCCCACATTGGGTTTTTCCGAGGATATTTATAAAAAAATAAGCGTGTTAATTTTATGGTGTGCGTTCTCTATATTTCTCAGCTCTAGTATTTCATTTTCCATGGGGTTTTTATGGTGAAAATTGCAATCGTGATTTTATTCACTATTTGTTGTAGAAAAGAAAATGCACTTAATATTAATGAGTTAGAAGAATAATTTCAAATTGTTGCAATAGATTGAAAATTTCACATGGTATCAGAGTGGGTTTGTCAGATCAAAATTTTAATAGTGAAGAGGGATAAATTCACAGTTCAGAGGGAGTCTAAGTGAATTTCTTCTAGGTTTGTGCGGAGGCCCAACTAGGTAGTGCGAATTGTAGGGAAACAGTTCAATTTTCAGTTGTAGGTGGCATAAAATTTTTGAATAGCCGAGTAGTAGTTTTAGTAGGAAATGGTAAGAAGATCAGGGAATTCGTTGAGCATATATGGGTGCAATTGATTTTTCACCAGTCTTCATTAAACACACAAAATTATACTCAGGATGTATTCATTAAACTCCTCATAATTCTCAAGTATGGCCACAGAAAAATTTGATATTCGGGGTGCTACAGATTTGTCTTCCATATTGGGGGGGAATTTTTCTTTCTTAACTAGCTCAACTTCACAAGGAGTTTGGTATATAGATATTGGAGTGTCAACTCACATGACATGAGTAAGAGAATATTTCTCCAATACAATGAGGAGGATATGGAATTCCAGATAATGATGGGAAATAGGAATAAATACATTCCAATCCAGAGAGGTACCATTGACATTCATAGGGAGTAAGAATAAAGCACTAGTGTTACAGATGTACTACATGTGTTAGGAATAGGTATGAACCTAATTTCAATTTCTCGACTACAGGATAAGGGATATAGTGTTCACTTTGTATGGAAGAAGGTGTTCATAAAACACCAAAATTGGAAGAAGATAAAAAAATATTGGAGTCCAAAGCAACAAATTTTATAAGTTAAAACTCGACTTTCCAACGACGCTAGTTAGCAATGGAAGTAAAGGTGGGAGATACTTGAATGAGTTATGGAATAGGAGGATGAGACATTCACATCATGGAGCACTTAGAATGCTTAGGGAGGTTGTAACATGTGTTCCAAAACTTGACACAGAACATGATGATGTGTGCAAAGGGTGCATACTTGGGAAGTATGCTAAGGTAGCATTCCCAAGAAGTGATAGCAAATCAAATGGCATGTTACAAATTATACATTCAGATATTTGTGGCCCTATGTACTCTAGATATCTCAGAGGGTATGAATAGTTCATCACCTTCATTAATGCCCATTCCAAGAAAACATAGATCTAGTTCTTGAATACCAGGGATGAGGTCTTCAATCGCTTAAAGGAGTTTAAAGCTCTAGTAGAGAATGTGATAGAGAAGAAGATAAAGGTGCTTCTCTCTAATAATGGAGGTGAGTACATAAATAGTGACTTCATGGGTTTGTGTGTGAAGGAAGGAATTAGGAGAGAGTGGAAATCTCCATACAATCCACATCAGAATGGGGTAGCAGAGCGAAAGAACAAGTCTATAGTTAGGGCATGCACTAGATTTGTTTTGTCTTGCAATGCCTATGTTTATTGTAGAATAAAATATAGTATTTGTTAAATTTTCTTTAATTTGGAATGTTGGTATTTGTGTTGGAAACAAACCTAACATGTGCTAGGTTTGTTTTACATTACAATGCTTTTTTTGTTCTAGAAAAAAAGTAAAACGTCTAGATTTGTTTTTATCCCCGCCATGCTTTTTTTATGCTAGAAACAAATCTAGAACATTCTATATTTGTTTTACCTTACAATTCTCTTGTATTTTGTCTTACACCATATTTTTTTTAGCCTACAATGCTTGTGTTTTGGCTAGAAACAAATCTATTGGGTGCTAGATTTGTTTGACCCTGCAATGTTTTCATTTGTTCTAGAAATAATTTGAGCACATGCTAGATTTGTTTTACTATGCAATGCTTTTGATTGTGATAAAACAAATATAACATGCAAAATAATGGAAAAACATAACTATTGAGATGGGAAATGACTATATATGTAGGTTGTTGTAAATTCCCGATTATGAATTGTTATTGTTTCTTGTATAATCAAGGATTATGAACTATATGTTAGATTGGTTGAATACATTCATGAGTAATTGATGAATTTTTCATGGGAAATATTAATTCACTACTATATTATTGTATGTGATTTGGTTGTTGGAAATATTGCCTTTAGAGGTTTGAAAAAGGCCTCTATTGCTTACATATTGATTCATGGATCTTTTCATTTGATCTCTATGGGGTGTTGCTAGTGGCTAAAAATATGAGTCGCTCAGGAGTGTGCCCTTGTATTTTGGTGGCCACTAGTTGCACAAGATAATGATTGGAGATAGTGACAAGTAGGAAATTCCTTAACTCAAAAGAAGAGAAGTGAAGAGTCAATCTTCCCTGAACTTCTTGCACAAATAAAAAACATAGTTATCTTGCAAGATTCATAGAACACAAATTTATTATTATTTGGCTATTGATTCGACATGCTCGATATATTATAACGAGAATTATATCAATCATGAGCCTATAATTATTTACTTTCATTATTTACTACAAATAAACTACAGAAAACAACAATTCATTATTGCAATCTCAATATAGTGCCTTCATTGGGGTACCTTATATCATTTATTGTTGGTTCCCAACTAACCATTTTTCTCTTCTCAGATTCCATGCTTTGAGTGATTATAATCCTCCCAAAAGTCATCATAACCCAGTTGTGTATACATGTTATGGCCTGTCATAAAACCAGTTCAACTTGTCATGATCCTGCCATAACATCAATTATGTCCTCACTATAATCTTGTTTTGTACCTATCATGACCTGTCACCAATTGTGACCAATCCACCTACTGTAACTTAATGTACCTATTATAACACTATCACCTACCTATGACAACCTGTAATATACTTGTGACCAGTTCACTTGTTGCAACCTATAATGATTTTGTCACCTACCTGTGACCACTTTGGTACAACCTATTACCAACCTATTATTCCATGTAAGAAATATGTTATACCACATATATCTTGGTTATGCCGCCTATATCTTGGTTATTCCACTTGTATCCCTGTAAGAAAACGTGTGTGATCTTATTACAAAGCTGTCATAGCTTGCCATAACCGTGTGACACCCTGTACATGAACCCGTTTCATAGCCACCTTGTGTTACTTTCCCAATGATTTCCCTATGTTATTACACATGAAACTTAACTTTAACCACCTTTTATATTCCATATTAGGGAACTTAGAAGAAACATTCATAATGATATACTTATCCAATCTCAGAAATTTTATTTTAAGAACTCCTCAATACGTTGTTGGGTTTGGATCCTAATTATCTTCTCGATTTTTTAATGATTTTTGTCTCAGTTGAGGTTGGATCATAGTGCCTAACGGGTGTCAGGGTGATTCCCCCCTCGCCCCCACTAGTGCCACCGAGGGGCTCTAGGGGGGTGGTGGAAACCACCTAGCCCCCCCAAGTAGGGATTTGAGGGAAGTGCCCCCAAAACGAAAATTAAATGAAAAATTGTCTTGTAAAATATTGTGATTTTGTAGTCAATCTGGGTCATTCATTAGGTAGAAGATCTGGCGGTAGAAGTTACGGTAATTTAGATTTTTTTCCCTAGAAGGAAACCCTTGGTTTATATGAGGGAATTGTGTTGTGGTTTTGTATTATTCTGTGCACGAAGAAAAGAGGAGAGACTGTGTGAGCATGAAGAGGAAGTTATAGTGAATTTGTTCAAAATTGTATCTCTTCATTTTGTTGAATAATATAAAAGGAAGGATTGACTATTTCTCCGTGGACGTAGCCCAAATTGGGTGAACCATTTACATTTGTGTCTCTCTTGTTTTATGTTTTTTTTGTGTTTGTTCTTCCAAAATATTTTATTCATTCCATTGCTCTGATAATTAATTTCTAACGGAGGTCATATGTCATATTTATGATAGATGATTAGATATTTGATAGAGCTTTAATCATGCTCCAAATTTGGCGGTTAACCAAACCATAATTCTCCCTTTAGGCATAGACTCTCATGCATCTTGCATACTTATTGAATGTACGAACTAATAATGATGTTGAGTGAATAACCGAATCAGGTGATATTCTTCTTTATTCATCTCTTGTTGTAATAATATATTTTCTCTCCATGTTGTAATTACAAGACGCAGTAATTAATACTACATAACTAACAACATTAAGTCTAATTCTTTTACAACATTACTTCATGGTTATTACCCATCTTGCAAATTGTATCTATCAAACTGGTAAATAGTCTAGTATCATGGGAAATCCCCTTTTCTTGGCATCCTCATCTTCCCATTTAGTGGAAAGCCTCTCCTTCTTAAATATGCCACATACATTGTGTGCACCTTATCACATATTTTACTTGCATAACTGTCATCAAGCAGCTTAAACAAGAAGATCTTATAGGGTAGCACCATTATTAAAATATAACTAGTCAAATATCAGGTTGTCCTGAGAAATCTTATCTTCAGTAAACCATAATTACAATCCTATAACTACTCCAAGTAGGCTCCATGCCATAACTTTACCAATATCATTAATCTTGTTTAAGCTACTAATATTAATCCAATTTCTACAAGTAAAAATTAAAGAGAGTTGCCTAGTAGACGAGGTAATTTGATTTGTTGTTGCTACAAATTATTCTTTACAAGACCTACTTAAGCTTTCTATTGTGTAGCCTTTTTAGCATTTGGGTCATAGATTCTTTTGCGAAATATGATCCCAATTACCCTTTAAAAAATATCCTTACAAGCAAAAGTGAATTAGGTTCCATGATACCAAATAATTTCATGTGACTTCCTTATGCTTGATAGAATTAGCATTCAAGAGACTTGTCCTAAATTTCATTGATCTTCCCTCAATTAATAGCCTATCTAAGCCTTTATAACCTTGTAACTTCCTGTAAAATATTTCTTCAAAATTCCTTCCCAACTTCAAATTCTGGGTTCACCAATTTTTTTTGTCCATCAATAAATTTCTATTGACTATCCATTTATCAAATTCCAATACTTGGGCTAAAAATGATGCCCTTGGAAAGTGGAGACTACTAAGCACAATGTATTCCTCATGTTTTCCTATAGCATTCTCTAGGGATTTAAGCAGAATTTTGCCCTTCGAGAAAAATTCTGGGTAGTTAGTTGTATTCTGCTTGGAAGCAACTTCTTTTGACTGCAGATTTACCTAATTATGTTATCCAAGCTAAAATTCATGCTCTCAGCAAACTCAACTTATTTATCCCCATTTTTCCCTTCTTGCCATCTGCAATTCTATCTAGAATAGAACTTCATCCTCAAATCAAAATAATGGTTTAATATTTGTGTTCTGCTCGAAATTAATTTCTTTTAACTATTCATAGGCCAAATCCTAACTTAGGCATACAAATATATGACCCTATAAAGTTTGGTCTTTTTTTTCCCAATTCTTTTATTGTTTTGAACCTTACTTGTTCTAAAATCAGGTGCCCATGCACACTCAATATGCTCGATTGTGTTCAAATTTCTTGACTTCCCTCACTCATGGTGTCATAGGCCATCTCACTAATGACATCAATCTAAAATCCTCAAGTGGGTCAGTTGCCATGTGGCTGACATGGAACTCCACCTCACTAGCCACATCAGCACCTGCTAATACATGCTGCCTATGTGGTCCATCCACGTTGGAACCCTCGATCACATCATACATGTCCACTTCCACCTGGTCATCCCTGGTCACATCATCTCTTGTTGATTTTTCATCCCCACATATCACCCTTGTAATGTCCCCAACCACCCCTAGGCGACTCGACTCAACCAAACCTTGAAATTTTACCTTTTCATTCAAAACCCTAGGAAAAAATAAAAACATAAACCTATATATAAATTAGCCAAATAAATTTACCATATTTCATTATTTCCAAGCATATCCAAAGATATAAGCATAATTTAACTACCATACACAATTTGAGCACAATTAACCACAAGATTATATAACCATGTGTAAAGGAAGTGGAATAAAAATAAAATCAGTTCTTAAATACTTATCTGTGAATGTTGTTGGCTAGTTACAAACCTCTCAAATTCCTCCCGTTGCACCCATTTCATCATAGTTATAAGGAAGCAGTTGTACAAAAATTTGCAAAGTTCAGAGTCATTAGCCAACCAATTCCTTTGTCATTTCAAACCCAATTTTTGCAAATTATAATGTAAATGATACTAGTATGACCTTTTAATTATGTAACAACCTAGGTAAGCCTATGATAATGGTTTGCATATTTTTCTGGTGTGGTTTCTGAGAAACTGGATTCAGATATTCCACAGTCTTCATCTTTAATTTGTCGACATTTCGAGTCTAGACCAAGACTCATCATCAGGATTGATTTACAAAGAAGAGGATCTGGAGCAATAAAAATGATTAGGTGAGTTGTCAAGATGGGAGCCCGAAAATCTAAATGATTTTAATTTAAATTCATTATTATTATCTTATTGTTAATAAATTACTAATTTATATTAAAAGAAACTATAATAATTAATTTGTTTTAATAATTGATTATATTGTGTTATTGATTTTATTTCTCCCTTTATGTTATCAATCTTATTGTAAAGATTCTTTTAAATTTATTCTAATTAAATACAATTATTATATTTATAAATTGCTTTTCTTAATTTTGAATTATCGCTTAATTTAACTTTATGTTATTAGTTTGTTTTTCAACTAATATAATAAGTTGAGTTACTTTAATAAATTGCCTATTTATTTTTAAATTTGTATTCTAATTAAGTTTTTATTTATCTATGTTTTAAAGGAGAGGTGTCTGGTAAATTGTTTCTCATAATGCTTTGATTATTGATTAATTTAAGTTTATGTAGCTAGCTTGTTTCTAGGTTTTCCTTAAAATTATTATGTTTTTAGGTTTTTCTTAAATTATTGTACTAAGTTTTTATTTTTCAAATTTTTTATTTTATTTTAATTAATTTTAATAGTTTAATTTGTGGGAGAGAAGTTTAATGTATTGTAAATTGAATGATAATTATTTTTAATATGAAGTTTAGTTACTATATTATAAACACATTCTTTCTTTATAATACTTAATATTATTTTTATGGTTAGGGGAGGAGTTGGTTTGACCTAAAGTAGGGTCAATGAAAGGAAGGGAAAAAAGGGGGAAGAGGGTTAAGATACTAAAGGGAAGAGCATGATTAAATTTGAGAGGAGGGGTGAGTGTGATAAGGGGCTAATTGTGAGGGGTAGGGGAACAGAAGGTGGGAAAGATGAAGAATGGTAAGGGTGATGTGAAAGGGAGGGCCATTTTAATCATTGGGGGTGAGAAGGGAGGTCCAATTTCTACTAATTTTCAAGCCTCCATCCCTATTGAGGTTATGCGGGTGTTTTATGATCTCAAGTGCCTCACGAACTTTACGCTTAAAATGGTGTTTTTTGTTAGAAATGGACTTTGTGTCTTCAAGGCATATATGGTGGTTTGTCTTGCTTGCATGCTTAGTTAAAGTTGAAGACCGAGTTCTCTCATTACGGATATCTACCCCATGCTCTTTGAGCTTGATCCTGACCAACCTACATGTTTCCCCAATATAGTGTTCTCCACAAGAACAATTGATCATATAAACACCTTTCTATTGGAGTTGTTCGTGGTTGTCCTTGACTGATTTCATTCTTCGTTTAATAGTCATCATGGGTTTGAATGAAGTTTTGATATCCTTATTTATGAGAAATTTAGCTAGCTTCTTAGTGACACCATGAATATACAGAAGGTAGGCATTAGTCGTCGGGGTTTATTTAATTTATCCTTTTTGTTAACAGATTTGGCTTTCTGAATGGCCTTGAAGATGTCTTTATTATTGTATCCTAAGCTAGTAAATGTTCTTCTTAAGTAGGTAATCTCCTCTTCGGTGTGTAGGAATATACAGCGTAAGTTCCTTAGACAGAACACCAGAAGGACACCGCTCACAAACAGATCACAGATCAATACACCAGTATTTTGACGTGGTTAAAACCCTCAGAGAGGGAAACAGTCCACGGCCTGCGCCAACGTGGCTACTACAGGCAATTTATTAATAAAAGAATGAAATTTACATAAGCTTCTCTCATGCACGGTTAACCTACAAATGACCCTCCATGCGCTTTAAATATAATTCATGGACCAATCGGGTGTCAAGCCACGGATCAAGT
>APFE030656424.1:91086-115295 GCA_000404065.3 Pinus taeda | reverse complement strand
TAGTCTTAAATACTTTTTAGAACAACTATTATCTTTAGAAGAATAGAAAAAATGTGTCACAAATATGATGGGTTATGACTTTGACATCATCTATAGAAAATGGAAGCAAAATTTTGTTGTAGATGCACTGTCAAAAAAGGATGAGGATGTGGAAGCATTGTTTTGTGCTGTTTCTATTATCCAACTAGATTGGATAAAGGAAGCAAGGGATGAATGGAAGAAGGACAAAGAAGTATGACCACTTATTCAAAAGTTGCAAAAAGATCCCAACAATATTTCCAGAACTTGAAGAGGAAGGAAAAATCATATTGGAACCTGAAGCAGTCACAAAAACAAGAACCCAACAGCTACAAAATCGATCAATTTCAGAGTATCTCATCCAGTAGAAGAACTTACCCATTGAAGATTCCACATGGGAGGACAAGAATTTTACATAGAAGCATCAAGAAGTACTCAAGCGTTGAGGACAACACTTTTTGAAGCAGAGGGGCATGTTAGGCCCCTATACTACTAGGGTAACCCCTTATTGTTATTAGTACAACCCCCTTATTATATTGATGTACCCATGTAGTGCCCATATTGTTACTATTGTGCCCCATAGAAGCCCAGTGTAGGGGCCTAACAAATTGGACCATATATGTTTACAGAAATAAAATAGGAAATGCAGTTAATCAAGAAGAATTTGAAAGCAACATAAGATAGGAAGAAGAGCTATGCATATTAGAATAGGTTGTTCAAGGAGTATCAGGTCGGGGAATATATGTACTTGCACATCAAATAAAAAAAAAGGCCTTGTAACAACTTGTGTTGAGATACTAGTCCTAGAAGCCTTGGTTGGAAAAATGCTTTAGAAGCCCTTGGTGCATTGAGTTACTAGTCCTGGAAGCCTCAGTTGGAACAAATGCTCTGGAGCCCTGGGAGGCTTGTGTAGAGACCAATCTGATGATTGTTTTGTGATGTCTGAGCATGAGGTGGAATCATTATTTGATGGGTTGATGTGGGTTGGCCTCTCAAAGCCCTAAATGGTTTTGATTGATGTGTTTTATGAGAAACCACATCATGCTTCGAATAAGGAATGGGTTGACTAGATGAAGAGAGAATAAGCTCAACCATGTCTACGGTTGGGTGGGTCATGGAATTCCCACCATTGGTTGGGCTTTGATCATTAATATGATGTTATTTCTCCTTGTTATTTCATGAGTATTTTACTGGTTTATATGTGGACAATATGGTTTATGTTTCGTTTGTATTTTTGTTGCTATTATGCTCATTGTGAACTTGTATTAGGATAGTGACTATGTATGGATCTCATCGTGTTTTTACTTGTAAATGAATGAATAATGTATCAATGGCTTAATGGATGAAAGTCTAGCTAATGTGATGAGGCATCAATTCTTTCTAGCGATTCTCATATGAGTATGAGACCCCTATGCTCAATCTTGTTGTTTACACTTGTAGATTCCATGTTTTTGATTTGTTTAATGAAATGCTTGTCATGGCTAGTAGGGGTCCAATCAAGTCCTTGTTCAAGTAAATGCATTTGTATAAGTGTTTTATTGTTATCCTTCAATTTTGAAAGCGTCATTTAGTTTTGGGCAGTGACATGGGCTCTTGGGCTAAAAAAGTGGCTCAAATCCGAGAGATGTGGGACGGTACTCAACAAAAAATTCACCAAGCGCATGCACACCCATTACATGGGAGAATCTGGAGCCTCCTGGATGCATGCTTGTCGATATCAAGGGATCTTTCGAGGGTTTAATTGTATAAAAACTCAATGGGACCCAGAGGTTGGTGATGTGAGTGGTTGGGATAGATCCTCGGAGTTATGTTGTTGATGTGGAAGGTATGTATTGTGTGTTTTTGTCGGTTCCACTTCCTTAACTAACATATAGGTTTTCAAATCATATCATAGTAACTGCTTGTCACGCGTTTACTCGAGTTGGTCGGTTACTTGGGTAGATGTAGGACGAGGTTGTTACAACCTAATGGGGTCTTTAAATTATGACGATGACTCTTTTGACTTGTTGACCTAGGACCAACCCTAGAAGCACTCAATGGGTGCTTAACCTATAAAATAAAATACCTTGAGCATGAAACCCATTCTCTAAAAATAACAATAATAAAATTGTTTTATTTTACAATTTACGAGAATCAAAAACACATTTCATATTTATGAAGACCAAACCTAATTAAACATTTTTAAACAATACTAAATTTAAGATACACAACTCTATTATTCTCTTTACCTTCCGATCCAACTTTTCCCAATATTTTGCTAACATTTCATTGGTTTAGTACCTGGATCGACCATGATCCACTAATATTAATCCAATAAGAGATCCTCCGTATTGAGCTTCCACAACTCAACTTTGTCCATTTAATTTCTCGATCCCTATCTTTTCACTATTTGCCATATTCTTTCATCACAAGAATCAATTCCATAGATCTCCCACTATAACAAGGCCTACCATATGCGCTAGCAAAACCACTCAGCAACAAAAGAATCCCCTTAAAGCCAAAAAATTATGATGCCAAATGTAGGTTTTAACCTTTCACAGAAATTACTTGCAAATGAATTATTAAAATAGGAAAAATATACAATGGTAAGAACATAAAACAAATATACACAGATTTTCCCCTCGCTCCTAAAACGGGAACTATTAAATTGATTTTTTATTATATTGCTTTCAATATTACAATACATATATATAAAATGTCAAACAAAGAAATACAAAGCTCACTTGGTAGAAAATGGATATTCTATCGAAGTGGAAATTGATTATGTTGAATTTCTCTCCTCACACTAAATTAACTTCTATTAAATTCATTTTCCTTCCTGAAGTAAAGAAGATGGATGTGACACCCAAATGAAGCTCTTTTGTATAATGTATCAAACATTTAAAGTGACACACCTAAAAAAGAATAAAATAGGGTTTCCCATTTGTAATAAAACAAATAACCTTTTGAAGCTTGTCTTTTGAGCAAAACACAAGTCATAGTTTCACTATCAACCTCAAAAGTTGAATATATTAGAACCACCCACACAAGTAAGAAAGAAATATGGTTATAAAGATAATATGGAATGTGTATCCATTCATTTAAGGTTAAGTTAATATTAAAATGATTTTTTTCAAATCAACTTCAACTCAAATTTTGAAATAAGTAGACTTGAAATTTTTGGGTTCAAACTTATTTATACTTCTAACTCATTACAAAAATAACAACAATCATAAAGTTCACCTTTATACATTCGCAATAATGAAGATTAGGACAAATACAAACTCATATGTTTAATTCCATTCAAATTTGTTGAAGTCCTAAAGGGTGTTCTTTTTAATTTTTTAGCCCAATTTAATGGAAATATGCAAGTCCTACAAGGGTGTGCCTTTTAAATTTGTGGATTGTAAAAATTTAATGTAGATTGAATATGCTGGAATATTAGGATAAAGATTCATACCCAAGTCAGTTTTGCTCTTTTAATTAATTTATTTGAAATTAATTAAATAAAGAAAATGACATATCAACATGTGTTATATTGGCATGCGTTATTGATACACCATGGTATTGTAACAAAAGCTAAATAATTTTCATGGTAAGTGGAAGTAAATATCCATAAATATATAGTGATGGAGTAAATGAAGTGTAAATTACTACTTATTATATTGTGATGCTCATAAACAATTATTATTCATTTACTTTATAAGAATAAATTTATTATATAATTGTCTTAAATATTAGTTTGAATTTTAGCCAAACTAATGCCATATAAAAAGTATATTCCAATTTTTAATAATAAATAATTTCTTATTTTCTAATAACTTAACACATATAATTCCATTGTAAAAATATCAGATTCAACCCCATCCAAAATCTCATTTTTAAATAATAACAGAAACTAAATCTATTTTTAAATAGTGACAGAAAAATTTAAATGGTGTTTCCTTCCATATTTCTTTGTGATATTTGAATCAAAATTACATTATTTTGATGCCATGATATAATTAACTCATTCATATATAGATGAATATATATAACAATTCATATTAACTTTAAGGTGCGGCCTTTCTTGTTTAGAACTTTCGCTTACTTCTCCCAAAAGTGGTAGGCACAACTAAATGTTCAGAGATATTCACCTCCTCTTCTTTCTTCGACATTGAAATAACGGCGCCAGTAGAAGCAGAACTTATGGTGGGGATTGGAGAAAGTGAGAGTGTACTGTTCTTATTACACGTTGGATTCTCAGGCATAGTAGTATCAGAGGAATTAACACTGAGAGTTCCACGTTACCCCATCACTCTTAGGGACTGTTTGGCGTATATCATTACCAGTTGCCCCAGCGTTTGGCGAATATAAAACAGCATATAAACGTTTTGCCGTACATCCGAATCGTCTTCTTTTGTTGCAGGCGTCACAGTTTCGTCGTCACATTGAAACCAATAGTTATCCGCATCTTTCACATATGCAACATAATGCCCGAACAACATACTTATGCCACAATAATGGCGTAGAGGCTATACACATACTCTTCACCTTCATCTGGAGAAGTTAAATATCGAGTTAATGAGAGGGATGGTGGAAACTGTACGAAGTTGGAAATCTTCTCGGAATTACTAAAATTATTCATGTCGATCCAGAATCTCTGCAGTGTGAGTAGAAGAACATTGGGAGGCTTAGAAATGGAGCGGTCAATAGAAATTGGTGAGATACTCTTACACTTGTCGCAAAAAGTGGAGCCCTTTAGGTATTCTGTAGTGAAGTACCTGTTTAAGCTTTCGTTTAGATTGATAACGACCTCAGGTGCAGTTAATGAGCCGTCAGGTAGGGAAAGGGGAAGAGGGAAATAGTTCACTGTTTCGTCGGATTGCGACGAATTTCCGCACAGACTGCACCGCTTAATTGTTCTCTGCACTGATTCAAACAGCTTGTTCAAAAATTTGGTGTTTGGCGAAACGTTAGATTTGTCACACTCTTCGCATGCATTTATAACACAATCAAGAAACTCTTGGGCATCGGTTTCTTCATCAGGGCTTAAGTAATTTGCAAAGATTTTCAGATTTGAGGTTATTGATTCTGGCGCCTCACTCTCTACGTTATCCACCCTTAGCGACCTCACGATCCTGTCTTGCAGCAGACACATAGGGCATTCTGTTTTATTATCAGATTTAGTGCACGTAGATAAATGTTTTCTCTGCAAACAATAATTTGCCAGTGGGGCAGTGTAAGTGAGGCATTGTAAGACGCTGTTATATAGCACGACATTGAAGCATTGGATAGTCCTAGTGGTTGTTTCTTTCCTCGATTTCTGAAGAGCGCCCTTATTCCTCTGTTCCAATTCAGCTCCATCTCCATCGCGGGAAGCAAGAATATGTATACACTCGATCGGAAAATAAACAATTTGTACAGTGGAAACGAGAATTTTGAGATGCTTTGATGCGGAGCAACCGGCAACAAAGCAGAGCAAAGCCTACCTGGACAGCAAACAGCAAAGCTGAATCAAAGGAGAAAAATAGGAAAATCTACTTTAAATCAGAGGTAAAGCCGAAGATAAATTTAAAGTAGTTTTAAAGTGGATATGTCTTGAGGGAACTTGCTATTGATAATAACAGCCATGCAGGCTTTTTGGAAAGCCAAAAAACTTTCATTGTAGAAAAACTAGAAGAAATCTGATCGATTCTACCTAATGCATTTTATATAAATGTAATGTGATAGGGTGTGAGAAGTATCTTATTTGTGAACTAGATATAGTAGATTGTGAGCTGGGTTTTAAGGCTGAAATACCTTAACCTCTCCAATGTAATTTGTTATATATATATGAAATGTGTTCTAGTATTGTATACGGTTGTGTGTGTTAAATGTGTTCTTGTATACGCTTGTGTTTATAATTGAACGAATTATGTGTAGTGAGCTGAGCGGTCCTTGATCACCACCAGGAACCGAATGCTTTCCATACAACGATGAAGCTGTGTGTGCACGATAGTTTCAGATTCCTGTCATAGTGATGGCTTAAATCGGATCGGAGAGGCAGGAGATTTGGTTCCGATCAGACTTTGTAGGATCAACAAAAACGCGCAATTTATGATCAGTATGGTGAAAATCTCTGTTTTAAAGTTTTAAAAATGCTTCCGTTGAGACTTCGTGGGCCCATAAACCACATGTCCAGGATCAATATTTTTAAGGAATTTGGGATTTGGGCAACCCCAAATTCTCATTTTCATTATGCTTCGTTGGGAGACTGTAAGTTTGAGATATGACAGAGACTTTATATTGCTTGCGGTCACGAAATAAGGAATGTTTTCGTTCTGAAATTTTTGTGATGTATGTGTGGGTTTATATAGCGAGGAAAAGCTGATATGGCAGAAATCAACAACCGACGATGCTAGGAACAACCGACGCCACAAAATTAAATTTCCACTTATGGATTGAACTGGATGGGTAATGGTGTTTTCATGATGAGGATGGTTAATGGTGTTTTCACGAACTGGATGGTTAATGGTGTTTTCACTAATGGAAAGGAATTACAAATTTCTTTCCGAATGGAAATTTCTCTTAAGTTTTGAATGTTATTTCATAAATATTTTCGAATTACAAATTTCTTTTTAATGGAAATTTCTATGAGATATTTATCTTATAACATATTTTCATTCTGTAAAATTATATTTTTGTTTTGTTTTTAATATCTTTTTGATGTTATCTAACAATATTATATTTAGAATATAATAAATATAATAAATATATGTTGGTGAAAATATGTTTTTAATAGTTGATGAGAGATGAATATGATGAATATTATTATTATGATTGATTATGATTGATTATAGTTAATTATGACCAATTAAGAATTTTTTATGATTGGACCACCATGACAATAAGTGACAATGTTAGATAATGTATGATCATTGTTGAGTTTGTTTGACCATGTTGGACCATAGTTAAGCTTGGTCAACAACATATGGGTATACATGGTTGATTAATGTTGTTAGTATTTAACTATAAATGACTATGGTTGACCACGGTTGACATTAGTGTAGAGTGACTATTTTTTAAGTTTGTTTCATAGCATTAACATATCAACTTAAAAACACTAGAACTTGGTTGAGGAGAATAACAATTATTCCACCCAACCACCTAAGCTAAACTCAATTGACAAACTTAAATAAGTATATCACAGTTACGAGTATATTTTAAAAAATATAGAATACAATCATTGAAATAAACATAATAATTAGTGCAAGCCCATGGGGAGTAGAATAGACGGTGATGGGGTGTACTCTTAAGTCACTATGTGATGTGAAGGTCATGAGATCAAAATTTTGTGGGAAAAAAATCTAGGCGAGGTGTGATCCCCCTTGGACAGGGTTTCTCAAGCCATAGGTCAAGTCTAAGTAATCTCTAAAGAACTCACACAACTTGACAAAAAAAAAGAATATTATGTAGTGCAACCATATAAATTAAATGGTTGATAAAACTAATAAACATAGGCAAACACTTACTTTATCATAATTCTTAAAACTAAAAAAACCATAAAAATTAACTAAATTATAAATTTATTTTAATTTTTTGTTATTATTAATGATACAAAAAATAATATATAAGTTAAACATATATACATTAAAAAATATGTAACAAGATTCTTAATCATAAAAATTTAATTTTATTATGAAAATTTTCAATTATAAATAGAAATAAATCTAACCCCTCAATTCAAAAATAAACATCCATATCAACATAATTAAAAATATTTTTTTCCCGTTAAAATCAATCTCAATTATTCTCTTCATTTGACATATCCTTCCAAATAGAGGTGCACGACATTTATAATGAGCCTCCAAAAAGGTTTTGGATTATCAACCTTCAAATCTCCACGTTCTACCGTACACAATATTTTATCTTAAAATTTGTGATTTATTGGCCGAGAGTCTTTTGCAAGCTGCAACGACATCAATAAACTAACCTTCTCATCATAAATGTATACTCCTAAATTCATAGATTAAGATAACTATTAATGACAAGCAAGAATTATTTTGCATGGTATATAGGTTATAACCCATTGTTATCTATCCATTCCATATGCGTTTTTGCACAATTATCTTTTAATTCACAAATATGATGTTTTCTTTTGTATCATCTCTGCGTTATAATGCATAAGATTTATTTTCTGTAGTTTTTGGGCAATAATTCATTGTCTTCTCTTCCATGCACAATGTTTTTATGAGAATAATTCACTTGTAATTCACAAATAAGATGTAGTTTTTTAATAGATTGTTTTTTCTGTGCTAATGTGTTAAATGTTTTTGACACTTATAATCTTATTCTTTATTCTATATTTTATATTTTGTATAGCTCTTTCAATAGCATATATGGCTTGGTATGGTAATTTAATTTCAAATAAGAATTACAATTATAATCTAATTTGATTTAATGGATTAGAGTTTTTAAATTATTGAAATATATAGATTATTTTTTATATAATGAAGTTAATACAATAAGGTGTGGTTGTAAGGTTTGTTTGTTTTTTTGGTTAAGAGTTTCCAAAGTAAATATCTATTTATTTTGTTTAGTTGACTGTTTTTTATCTTGCTTAAGATATCTATTTCTATCTATCTATCTATCTATCTATATATATATATATATATATATATATACACACACATTGTTTCACTCTATAGTTTTAAAACCTACATTTGGTATTAACATTGTCATTTTTAGGGGATGCCCTTTATTGTTGAATGACTCATTTTTTATTTTCTTATTTTAGGTCTATGATAAACATGATTCATAGGAAGGGATGTTGGTAAAATAATTGGTAAATTATTTTGTATCATTTGTTTCAACATATAATGATAAGATTGGTACTCCTTCTATGTAATTGTATTTAGAGAAAGAATGATTGTGGCATTAAAACAAGTCGATATTTAGTAACACCATGTTTGGGCATACAATTGTAATTATTTCTATGGAGAAAAGGGACTCTAAGAATTACATAGTTGAAGGTATGTTTGATTGCATTGTAGATTTCATTTCCAACTTTTATGAATATTTCATATATGGGAGAAAAATAGACAAGATTATCATCAAGTGCTACAAGCTAAAGGGGGATATTAAAGTTGATACACAATGATGTGTTTGAGCCTATTCTTATTAAGTCATTAGGAAAATCTATATATTATGCTTGATTTATAAATGATTTCTCAAGGTTTTTATAGATTTACTTTCTTTGAAATAAATCTATGGTATTTGACACATTTAGAGAGTTTAAGGATCTTGTAGAGAATTAGACTTGAAAAAAAAAGTAATTGTGTTGGGGACAAGTAAAGAAAGAGAGTTTTTCATAAATAAATTTAAGTATTTATATAATAAGTGTGAAACACCAAGGTAAAATATTATTACATACACACCTCAATATAATGGAGTTGTGGAAAGAATGAATAAGACATCAACCAAAAACGCAAGGAGCATGCTCAAGAGGGTTGGGTTAGGACATGGATATTGGATAGAGGGAGTGGATATTGCATGATACTTGGTAAATTGATCACCCTCCCCAACATTGGTTAATGAAACTCTGCATGAGACATAGATTAATAAGAAATATTCTATCAAACATCTAAAGTTTTAGATGTGAGCTTATGTAAATATTCCAAAATAAATAGGAGTAATCTAGATTAAAAAGCCAATGTGTGTGTGTGTGTGTGTGTGTGTGTGTGTGTGGAGGGAGGGGGCAGGTGGGGGGCGGTGGTCTTGGATGGATTGTGTTCTAGTGCTTTGTTAAGGCACTTCTTGATGTGAAGTCACTATTGCACTTCCCCACCTCGGAGTCGGGGTGATATTATATATATATATATTATATATATATATATATATATATATTATATATATATATATATATATATAGTGTGAAATCTATAGTAACATTTAGAGAATTTTAAATATGGTTTTCACATAATAATTCATAATAATGGAAAAATAACCAAAGATAATAGAATTTGAGTTGAAGAATGAAGAAACTAACTCAATAAAAGAACATGAATCAAAAGAAGAATAATTCCATACCCAAGTATTGAAAATATTAGTTCATTAAAGAAGAGACTAAAAAGGTATTCTTCACCCAATTTTTATTCTACTTCTCTTTATATATTAATAATTATGACCATGGAACTATTAGGGAACTAGTGGATTCAAATGATGGAAAACTCTAGTCTATGCAATTTTGAAGAAATGGCTACCTTGCTTAAGATATGGAGGATTCACCCAATGAACCTTTGACATACCATGTGCGTTCATGGCATACTAAACACTACCCGTAATTTCACAAAATACCTCTAAAAATCACATTATATAACCCCTACCAATACAAAAACAATAAAAAATCCTAATTAAAAAATCCCTTACTTTCACTATGTTGTAGGTATCCTTTTTTTCATTAACATTTTTTATACCTACCAATATAAAATCTGATGTAGGAGCATCCAACTAAAAAGGCGACAACTGGAAATGGTTTTTATTTTCTGCTAGAAAGGAAGAAAAACATTACAAATTTTGTTTTATTTTTGTTCTACTTAAATTAAGGTTGATACAACCATTGTCTTTTGAAAATTAAGCAAGCAAGTAAAATATGATTAGTTAAGAGTATGTTTAAATAAGCTGTTAGATAACTATAAGGTAACTGAAGGACAGTTCCTCAACTATAAGAGACTGTTGGTAAGGCATTAAAGAAAAAACAGATCCTCACTGTGGGGAGGCTGCCATCCAGAGAGAAAAAAGGATACAAAAATTGAAATTACAATTTTCTTGAGTATATGTGAAAGCAAATGAATCTAAAATCTTTGTCATTAAGAAAGAAAGAAAATTTCTTCTTTTCCTATGCATTAATGTTTTGGACATTGTTTTAAAGCAAAATAGTGAAGTATTTCATTAAGATGTTGAATGACATCGACAAAAGTCTCGTCACTGAAGGAATCTCGGACCAGGAACCAGAAAAAGGCAAAGGCAACAAAGATATCACATTCTTTCTCAAAAAGAAATCGAGGTACATTTACATTGAGTATTCAAACACACTTGTGCATTTGTTACATTTCCAAATTTAAAAATTCAATATACATTTATGAAACCAAAATAGTAGAGGATTTCAAAACCCATGGACATCGAAAACAACACTTTGTAGACCAAGACTAGTCCAACAGCAAGGGTGTGAAACCCACAAAACCATACAAAACATACTCAGAAACCCCAATGGTTATGCCTAACTAAGGATAGCGCAATAAAAAACCACAAGACAATCACGCAGGGATCCTACCCTATTTTTCCAAGACGCAAAGACTCCCAAGGACAAGGTCGTGGAGTAGCATTCTCCAGGAACGACCTGCACATCACCACAAAAACAAGACAGGTAGTGAAGAAACTGGAAAGGTAGACAAAACAAAGTGACAGAGAGCAGAAAAAAGAAGGGAGGAGCAGGGGTTTACCTGGAAAATGCCTGTCTCTGAGCCAAAGGATGAGAACCGAGTCTCTCACCAGAGGGCTTCTCTTAGAAAGAACACCATTGGTAAGTTTACCTACTCACCAAGGAGCCAGAGGGTTAGAATCACAAAAACGAGATGAGGGAATGAAACCAGAACAAAAAATTACCTGAAGTAGTGTTTGTTGAGTTGTCCACAGAAGTAGCAAGGGAAGAATCTGTGGTTACACAAAGCTAGATCAACACTAGAACCAACATCAAAAATCACCACGAGTAGAGTATAAATGAAGCATAAGTTGGGTAACAAAGAATAAATGAAACAACTTGCAGGTTGAAAGTCTACCTAAAACCTCCGAGAACCATCAAACAAACCATCACAAGAAACAAGAAGAGGCACAACACACACACAGAGCCAAGCCAGACCAACAATGGATGCAAGAATGGAGACCAACTCCTGGTTTCCCTCAGCAGGTGTGAAATGAATACATTTTTGAAACCAAGGCCAGTACAAAGGGCATGATAGAACAATCAAAGTGCATTAAAATCTCACACCTAAAACCCTTTTTTGTTTATTTAGAAAATCTACGAAGTTAAACGGCCATTGATACGTGTCCTTCCTCGATATTGCCACCAAAAATCCCTTTTCCCCTATTATATGTCCAATATATTGTGTCATTTTTCCCTCAATATATATCTCCCAATATGAATGCACGTGGTATGGTACTTCTCCCTCGATGAAGCCCCCATGGCTTAAGAATGAGGCTTAGGATCTAGCTGAGTTTCTCACTAAAAAAAATCCATTATTATTAAATAGATGTTAAAAAGAAGTTGAATGTACAAGATAAAGTATAGAATTACAAATATTAGTTGGTAGCAAAGGGGTATTATGTTATGTATGAACATCAAAACAACAAAGTAACGCAAGAAAATATAGCTCAACAACTAGATAATAAGGCACTTCAAGGAGGAAGCTTCCTTTTACATAACATAAATGAACAATTCTTGGATGATTCAAATGACAAGGCCTACATAGTATATATAGGAGTCTAACATCTCTAAATATAATTAGGTCCTACAAAACAATAATAATGTAAGGGCACAACAATAGTAATAATGGGCTTCTATGGGACATTAAAATAACAATATGGGGGCTACACTAGTATTATAGGGGCCTAAAATGCTCCTCTCCTTTAAAAAAATGTTTTCCTCAATGATTGAGTAGTTTTGGATTCTGTATGAAACACTCATCCTTGCATGTGAAATCTTGAGCACATAAGTTCCTCCTATTGGGTATGGAGCCTAATTATGTTCTTTATTCAGAGGTATCGCCACATTGGACCCCATTTCGTAATGTGGTGGCAACGTTGCCCGTTTATGTGTGCTTCCACGAGGGTCCAGGGGGTCCACACCAGACAACGACGATTCTTTAGAGGCGCCCGCCCCCCCCCCCCCCCCCCCCCCCCCCCCCCTCGTGGGGCATCAACGGTAGTGCCCATGAAGCTAAAAATAGATGTAAAATTTCCTTGTAAGATGTTGTAATTTCATAGTCAATCTCGGTGGTTCATTAGGCAAAAATATCACAATAGGGTTTATGTTTAATTTAGGGTTTTTGACCTAGAAGGAAACCCCTCAATATACATGAGGGAATTGTATCGCGGCGATGTAGAAATGTATTCAGAGTGAGAAAGAGAGAGGATATTGTGTGAGAGAGAAGAGGGAATCACAACAGATCTGTTGTAGGTTGTATCTCTTCATTTTTCTTGATAATATAAAAGGAAGGAGTCGTTGTTTCTTCATGGACATAGCCCAAATTGGGGGAACTGCGTATATATGTGTCTCTCTTGTTTTATCTTTTTTCTGTGTTTGTTTTTCTACAATAATTTTATGTGTTCCATTACTTTATAATATATAATTTTCTAACACTTCCACTTAATGAGATGCTCTAAAATTGATAGCTGTCAAATTCTTCTTTCCATGATTGCTTCATGTTCCAATATAATTTCTCCATCCTCATCAAGATATGGAAATATAGTTTGAACGAGGAGATTGTCACCTATAACCTTCTTTAGCAAGAAACAAGGAAAATTAGGTGTACTCACGAAGATTCAGGTAGCTCCAATTGGTATGCCATGGTACTAATCTTTTGCAACACCTTATAAGTGCCATAAGACTTGGGTGATATTTTATTATCCTTCTTAGCTTGCTTTAGGGACATTTATTTATATGGTTGTAGTCATAAAAAAACCCAATCACCCACACCAAAACTTCTTTCACTATGATGCTAAGCTTCCTATTCTTTCATTTTATTATATGCTAGAGTTAGGTTATCCTTTAAGAGTAGGAGACCTTTTTGTTGATGCTTGATGTGATCTTTGAATACTTGAACCTTATAATTTTACTTTAAAGACAATGTGATGGACGATGGATGATATCCATAAAGTTTCATAAATGGGATCATTTTGGTTATGGTATGGGAGGAAGTGTTATACCACCACTTAGCTAGAGGTAGCCACTTCACCCATTATATTTTATTATCATGTATAAAGAAAGGAAGATATCCTTCCAAAAATTTGTTCACTATCTCATTTTTCCCATTAGATTGAGGATGATTAGATGAGTTATGAGATAATTGAGTACTAATATAAGAAACAAATTATGTCCAAAAATTTCCAATGAAAATTACATCTCTTTCACTTATAATAATCTTTGGGTTTCCATGTATCCTTTGAATTATTTCCACAAATATAGTAGTGGCCCTACTGTCTTTGAAAGGATGAGATAGTGCAAAAAAGTGTGCATACTTGGTAAGTATATCAACAAACACCATGATGAAATTCTTTGTTAGAAACAATGGAAAATGTGACACTACTCAGAGGGGGCTAAATCAATAGTGTGGACAACTTATACAATTTGTCACAAATTATGCTTTTCAACCACTTTATAAATTGTTCATGGATCAAGAACACAACTCAATCATAACATAATCATCATCAAACACACGAGAAACATATACACAAGACACTATTATTAAATTTATTACAAGCTTCAACTTGATTACATCATTTCCCCAAACGATACTACTTGTAGGTTTATCAATTACTACTGAAAGTAACTTCTATCCCTGCTCGTTTATCTATCTTCATTGAAAGGGATTATTTCCCCTACTTGTTTATCAATGTTCGTTGAAAGGACTATTTCCCATTCTCATTTATCAATCAACCTTGAAAGGGACTAATGCCCTTGCTCATTTGCTAGTTTCTACTAAAAGGGACTCTTGCCTCTACTAATTTATCAGTCAATACTGAAAGGGATCGTTGCCCCTACTAATTTACTAGTCAAAAATGGAAGGGAACAATGCTGCTGGTCGTTTACGAGTCTTTTCTAAAAGGTACTCTTGCCCCCTTTACGAGTGGTGAAAGGAACATGATCAGAGGATGAGTACACTCAATTATCAAGTGCTCTAAAATTGCTATCAGTGGCATCAATTCAAGAATTTGTATCATTTCAATACTTGGTATCAAAGATACTATCAATTGTTATTTATAGTCATTAGAGACTTTATTAGAGTATGGTGTTGATGTTGTCAATATGAGATTGTAAATCAAAGTGTTTGTAAGAAATTCATAATATATATGATTGTTCTTCATAATGAGTCAAATGTATCATGGTGAGTCTTTTGTCATTAGAGTTCTTCTAGGATAAATGAAAACTAAGATATTGGTCAGGCATACGTTGATGAGAGTCCCTCTATGATTCTCAAAATTGTCGTATTTTGATGGTGTCATGCATAGGAAAGGTTGTTCTTGTTGCTAGAGGCCAAGTGTATGTGTCTAGGTAGGCATTGTTATGAATATAATACTATCTAAGATTCAGACCAACAAGAATTATTTCTCATGGCTCAATTGCAAAAGCATGTGTTGTTTTATCAAGAGATCCCTCTTTCCCACTTGAGGCAAAGATTAGAGTAATTACTCCCTTCACTTCAACTCAATCTTCTTCAAATGACAAATCTGAAGATATTTGGATCAAATTAGAGGTACCTGAGCTTTTCATCTTAAGAAGAATCAGTTGACAGGTTCACATGATTACAAGATAGAGGGAGATTGTTGACAGGATGAAAATGTTAGTATATTTTCAATTGATTTCAAAGGTGGAGAAGTAAAATTTTCTGATTAAAAAAAAGATGATAAATTACCTCATACAAAGAGGGAGAAGGACCTCAAGAAAACCATAGAGAGAAGTATCAAAGAAAAAGAAGATAAGTACACTTATATTTGTTTATCATTGGTGATGATGTTTTTTTCGATCTTGGTGTTGCCACCAATGACAAAGGGGGATATTTTTGGAAATATGTTGTCATTGATGAAAAAGGTAAAGGAAAAGGAAATGACAAAGGTGGAAAAAGAAAAAGCAACAAAGGTGGAAAGGAAATGAATGGAAATTGCAAAGCACTAGTGATAGTGTTGTCATTGTCAATAGATGGCACATATGTCAGAGAATGACATGAGGTGACTGCAAGTGGAACAAAATATTGGTGAGGCAATTAGAAAGTGTAGAGACTTTGGATCCAATTATTGTGTAGTAGATCATCTCAAATGCAAGTGGAGACCATGAAAATGGGAAGAGATCTGGAAGATATTTACAGTGGTATACAAAAATTTGAAAATGAAATTCTAGATCAAAAGATAAATCTAGTCAAATTTTTATACCATCATGTCAAACGAGGAGAGTTAGAAAATGCTTGGAGATCCTTTTAGATTAAATACAAGTTTGGCATGTTAGCCTCCTGCTACAGCAGGTTACTCATATTTCATGATTGACATTTTTACAGGCCAAATATGTCATACTTTGCATGCTGCAATGCTCCATATTTGTTGGTAGACACCAAAGAAGGAGGCCATGAAAGTGGGCTAGTCTCAGTTCAACTGATGCATTTCAATTTTGAAGAGTTATTCCATTTTTGTAGAATTCTCAGCTGAAGGGGGGTCCAAACAGCTTAATCTTAGTCTCCCTAGGTTTCAATTTCCTGTTTTAGAATACAGAGAATGAATAATTTGGCCAAACAGTTTAATCTTGGCAGACTCTTAGATAGGTAGAGAATCAAAGGAGCTCAAAAGCCTAATCTGAGCCCATGGATGAAATAAGTGTCAATATAGATAGGGGGACAGTACAAAAGAAAAAGTTGAAAAGCTGGGTCTACAAGACTAAATGCACCCAAACCAAGAGAAGAAAAAATGCTAGGTAAGTAGGCTGGGTAGGTAGTTTGGTGGTTGCAGAATCAATGATTGTGATCAATTTTGTGTTTTCAAATGTTATATCCATTCAAATCAAATATTGCAAGGGAAGAAGCCGTATGAAGGACTTCAAGCAAGGCATGACTAACTTCCCCTCCTTCCTCATCCCTAAATCATTTATGAACTTCCCCTAAAGAGGTCAAGATCTGCTTAACATCTCTTAGTTTCATCATTTTCCATATCAATTACCTTGGTAAAAATCTGCTTTACTCAAGGAGGGTCCATATTTTCTCTACAAAGTTTTATCTCCCCTTTAAAGCCTAAGATCTCTGAGACTTAGCGCTTTCTTGTCATTTTCATATTAATTCCTGACATTATTATGTAAATCCCTATATATTTCCCTTCCCCCTACTAAAACTATGGTAATATTTCCCCTATATAAATATCCCCTCCCTCTGGTTGAAACATAACCATAAATATCCCCTTGGGAATTACTAAGTTCACCTGGATCTTAGTAAGAACCTTCATCTCTTCATGATTTTCCCCTCCGAGGTGTTTGGACTCCTTCCAAAACACAAAAATCCCTCTCCAAGTGCAAACCCCCACCCCCCCCCCCCCCGCGCATTTCTTTGGAATTTACTAGTGTTTAATTGATGAAAAGCTAAAGTGCCGAAACACATTAACCTGAAAACTAAAGTTCGAACCCACCTGCGCCGTGAAAAATTAAAAATTTAATGTGCGAGCTGTTCTGCTAAAACCCGTGCTGTTCCTCCTCTGGTCCATCATCGGATCGCCTCCCCCAGATCCGACGGCTCTTATGCATATTAGGCGCCCTTTTGTGATGGGTAGTTAGCACCCGATGTCCGATGATTTTACTGCCGTACACCGGGACAGCTGGCGCCATCCCATTGCATCGAGCCGCCCCTGAAAAATACCACCTACATACCAAAGGCGGTCCGATGCAATCCAAAAACCACCCTCCCCTCGTGTGACATGGGTGCCGTGTCACCCTGCCACATCACCTCCACCTCACCCCTTCCTGCCTGCGTCTGGCTGACATCACCCTGCCACCGTGTCCTTGCCACATCATCACCCTGACGTACTGCCACGTCACCCTGCTGACGTCATCATGCTGACATCATCACTGTACAAGGGGGTCCCACTGCTGACGTCATCTGCTGTACCGCTGACGTCAGTAGCTCAAAAAACGCGCAAGCGCAAAAATCAATCTTCGGAGCCCCGGATCGAATTTCTGAGGCAGTTTTCGATGCGCGATTAGCGCTTAGCACATCGCTACGGGAAATGGATCATATTGGGGAATCTTTTGATTCCTCAGCCCTTTTTGCACCGAAAAAGGTAGAAAAGGCCCGATTTTGCAAATTTGAATGTATCAAAGGACAGAGAGAGACCCGGTTCAGAGATTAAAGAGTATCATAGCAAATGTAAAGCCAAAAACCATGTCAAAGAGTATCAGTGTTGTGGCGAAGTGTATCAGTGGAGATATTCTCAGGGCTCGAAGCGAATGAAGCATTAAAGTAAAACCTGGAAAGTCAAGAAGCAGTTAAGGAACCATTCAAAGCTCACCAACATAAATGACTGCACATTAAAACTCATATCAGATCAGAGGACCAGAACTCAATGCACAGTTATTACAGAACCACTGCACCAAGTCACTGAGGACACCACATCAACTCACTTTGATCCAGCTGCCTGTGGCGCAACCCAAAGGAGACTTACTTGCATTTAATTCCAGCATAAATTAGGTTTTAGAAAGCTTTCCCACAGACCTGTTTAGGTCAGTTGTAATAAATATTTTTAGATATTTTACCTATATATACCACCCTAAAAAATGTAATAGGGGTTGGTTGGTCGTTTTTTGTGATATTGGTTGATTCGCTCAGAGGGAGACTCACACTGTATGTCTGAAAGATTTCTATAATCAAAGATTGCTTACAAGCTTGGAGATTGAACTATTGCTGTGTTTAAATGGTAGAAGAATGATTATGAAATTCTTGTGCTATTACATGACTCAATAAGTACTTCTTACCTCTGTTTTTGTTCATGAATTACATTCTAAACAGCATAAAGGAAGGTTAGTTTAGAATTTGTTTAACTACACTCTAGACTCAATTTCTGCTGTTTTTTCGTGTTTTCATCCATTTTAGGCATAAATATGGATTCCACATGGCTCATATTTCCCCTAATTCATCATGTATGACATTTATCCAGGGATTCTTGATTACCCCTGGATAGAGTTCATTCGCTTTCCCTCTTTTTAAGTCGACTGAGAGATTCTTGACTGCCTCTCACTCCTTAGCTTTCATCCCATCTCCTTAGCCTGAAGATTGTGTCATATATAGCTACCCTGCTTCATATTTGTCTTGTGACCAAGAAAACCCACCAACAGTCTAACTCCATGACTCCATGCCCAATGGTTTGAAACTCTTCACCCTATGCATGCCCCTCTGCTTGAAAACATATTCCTTCCATTCGAACACCATCCAAACCTAAACAAAACCCACTGAACCCAATAGCTAGCCTAAAATCATCATAAACAAAGCTAAATCATTAAGAGAGAGCCCTCTCTGATTGCAGGTGGGCTAGAACCTGCAATCCAAAGATTGGTTTGTGGTTACCTCGGTTGTATCCCTTCAGGAGCTTAGGGACAACCTGAGTCATAACATGATGGCGACTCTGCTGGGGAACCTCCTCAGATAATCTCACAAAACCAGTCTGAAGCTCCGCAGAGAAAGAAACTGACCTTTAAAAGTCTCGGTGGATCTGTGTTCTTAGAAAAATTCCCAAAAACAAGCCAGAAGTTGGCTCCCAAGAGAAATCCACACTATACAAGGTCAAATCCAGACCCAAATCGCCTAACTGCTTTTGAAAATCTGAATTTAATCCCTAAGATCATTAGAAAACAAAAGCAACAAGAAGGCCCTATGCTTCTAGTCCTGAAACAGTCCAGCCAACCTGTGTTCCAACCCCTATCAAAGTTCTATTTCGTTCAACCCCAAGTTCCCCTTGTTCCCCATCCACTTCTCCAGGCACTTCTTCCACACCTCCAATCACTGCAAATACTACCACTACTACTCCTTTTTTCCCAGTTGTTCTAGTTGTTCCTCTCATCCTGGTTGTTCCGCTTATCCCTGTCAACATGGCTAACAGATATGCACCTTTACACCTACCTGCAAATCCCGGGGCTATGCCTCAGGATTATCAAACCAAAATAACATATTTTGATGGCACAAGTGCCTGCACAGCCCTGCAGCATACAAAGAAAATGCAGGATTTCTTTGAGAGCTATGAAATTGACGATGATAGCGTTAGAATGAAAATTTTTGTTCAAAGTCTAATAGGCGACGTTAGGACTTGGTTTAGAGCACTTCCAGCCAATTCCATAGGAGACCTAGAAGCCTTATACCCGTTGTTTATCAACAGATGGGAGAAAAAGAAAGACCCCCTACACATACTATCTCAATATGACAACATCAAAAGAGGCCCTCAAGAGACTGTCTTGGACTATTGTGCAAGATTTAACAATGTTTATAATGCAATACCACAGAACTTAATACCTCCACCTGATCTTGCTTTATACAAATTCCCTGATGGCTTTGATGCCAAAATGGCTTATCAGTTAAGGGAAAGAGCCTCTCAAAGCCTTGCAGAAATGCAAAACGTTGCTGTTAGTGTGGAGGCATATCTAATTGCCAAAAGAAACAAAGTCAAAACTGAGAGAAGAACCACCTTCAAGGAAGAACCCTCAGCCTTCGACCAGAAGCTAGATGCTATTATCACTGGCATCCATAGGTTGGGAGACAGAGTAGAGAATGTTGAGAGGAAAACATCATGGGAAGGACAACAGCCCAATGCCATAAGGAACCCAAATTTCAGAAAAGCTCAAAACCCAAATGCTGGAAGGGCTAGTCTCGACCATGATATTAGGCCTCCTTTCCAAGAAAACTATGCAGAAGCATCCACATCCAGTGAGCCAATGGATGAGACTCACATGAACTTGATAGATTCAAAAAATGAGCAACAAATTTTTCTGACTCGAGAAGACCAGGACTACCAAGATGTAAATCAATTTCAGACTAAGTTTGGTGAGTCTTTTGATTTTAAACAAGGTTATGATACTGCTGTGTATGAGGTCCACAAACAATACAAGTTGAGAAGAAGGACCATTGATGTCCCCGCACCTAGCAGAACAAAAGAGAGGAAACAACCCGACAAAATTAAAGGCAAGGTGATCATAACAAAACCAGCTGATATGACTGTCTGAAACCCACATCAAGTGACCGTAGAGGAAATGACAGACGTACAGTTTTCTATTGAACAACCTCTGCCTCCCTCTTCCTCAAAAGAAGAGGGGAGCAGCATTCCTAAAATTCTGCCCAAAGCAGACATACCACAAGCTGTCATTCATCATAATGCTGACATTCAAAAAGAAAACACAGAAAACACTCTTGAAAAGGAAAAATCTGGTACTGCTAATGCAAGGATTCCATTGGAGAAACCATTTAACTTAGAAACAGAGATTGGAAAACTTAAAATATCCACCCCCCTCTCTAAACTTGCCAAGCATGATGTCTATAGGCAACAAATTCAAAGGTCACTTCAACTGCCAGACATCTGGGATGATGTAAATGTTTTAGATGATACCCCTGAGCTGTTGTTTGGTCCAGAGGTTAATGGAAAATCAACCTATGGACCTGTTCCACCCTTTTATGTCAGTCTGCACATACATGACGAAATCTTGCATAATGCTATGTTTGACTCAGGTGCCTCACATAACCTTATGCCCAAAGCTGTAATGGAAAAGTTAAACCTTGATGTCACAAGACCCTACAAAGATCTATACTCCTTTGACTCAAGTCAAGTCAAGTGTTTAGGCTTAATCAAAGACCTTTGTGTGTCTTTAGTCCAGTTTCCCAACAAGACAATCCTGATGGACGTAGTAGTTGCTGACATCCCAACAAAATATGGCATGCTCCTATGAAGATCATGGGGAGAAAAACTCCAAGGATCCCTCCAACTTGACCTCTCTTATGCCACTATATCTGTCTTTGGGGAACCAAAGAGACTGTACAGGGAAACACTGATGAAGTATGTGGTAAGTAGTGAGGAAAAGCCCCAAAATTTTCCAATTTACTCAATCCATTCTGATATGGATTCTTTTATTTTATTTAATGATGACACAAGTCCTCCAACTAATGAGAAGCCTTTAGCCTTAGATCAAGAAACATGCATCAATGAGGAATCAGTTGCCAATACCCATGAAACTGTCACAACAGTCAAGGCAACCAACAAGCAAGAAGAACCTCCCGAAACAGAAAATGTAAGTCTGCCCAATCCTCAAATAACTGAAACTCTTAATACAAACCATGAACAAGAAATCACATGGTGTTTAGAGTTTGATTGTTCTGTCAACAAGTTAGGAGCAGGGGCAGGGGTATGAATTCACAATACACATGATAATCATGCAGAAGGCCATGCCTATAGATTAAATTTCAGATGTACCAATAAAATGGCAGAGTATGAGGCTCTCCTCTTAGGCCTTAAATTGCTCAAAGCCCTAGGAGCTGCAAAAGTGTCCATTCTAGGTGACTCCAATTTAATTATACAACAAATGAAAGGTAACTTTGTTACCAATGACAATAGAATGAGAGCTTATAGGACTGCTGCCACAGAAATACTCAAGTCTTTCAATGAATTCAAGCTTGCCAACATTTCAAGAGACCATAATATTCATGCTCACAGCCTAGCAACTTTTGCTAGTACATGCAAGCTTCCCTTCGAGCCAAATCACCATTTCACTGTTGAGATAAAACATAGACCCTCGGTCCCTAACCATGTTAAAGATTGGCAAGTGTTTCAAAATGATGCCCAGATTAACATTTTCCTCACTCTTGAGGGCGAATTTTCGAATACAAATGTTGACATGGATGCCATGAACGATTCCCAACAGCTAACAGAAGAAAAACATCAGGCTGTAACAGCTGCAACAACTAAACAAATCCTTAACCCAACTGTTTTTGATAGTGCAAACATACAAGAGCTGAAACATATGCATTTAGAAGAAACAACCAAAGTTGAGGCTGAGTTCATTAACCTAAAGGATAACTTTTTGCTTGCTGGACTAACTCCATTAGAAGACATGTTTGATGATAATGATGTTCCTAAGAAACCAAAAAATGGAGCCTATAAATGCTGCTATTGAAGAACATAACATAGGAACAACAGACAATCCCAAAGTGATTAAATTATCCAAAAATCTGCCTCTTGATCAAAAACCAAAATATGTGGATTTGTTTAAAGAATTCCAAGATGTATTTTCTTGGAGTTATGAGGACTTGAAGTCCTATGACACCTCATTAATTCAACACACCATTCCCTTAAAACCAAATCAAAAACCGTTCAAACAAAAACTTAGAAGAATTAACCCCATGCTTCTTCCTCTCATTGAAAAAGAAATAAAGAAAATGCTTGAAGCAGGTATCATTGCACCCATCAGATTTTCTGAATCGGTATCTAATTTAGTGCCCACAAGGAAAAAATCAGGAGAGATCAGACTGTGTGTAGACTTGAGAAATTTAAACCAGATCTCCCTAAAAGACCACTATCCTTTGCCCAAAATGGACCATATCTTGCAAAGAGTAGTGGGGTCATCTAGAATTTCTTTACTAGATGGATTTTCGGATTTAATCAGATACTTGTTCAGTTAGATTACCAAGACAAGACAGACTTTACCACACCGTGGGGAACATTTAAATATGTTAAAATTCCTTTCGGGCTAAAGAACGCTGGTGCTACCTTTCAAAGGGCAATGGATATTGCATTTTCCAAGGAGATACATGATTTCCTTGTTGTTTACCTTGATGACCTAACCCATTTCTCCAAATCTGACCAAGAGCACCTTAAGCATCTAAGGCAAATTTTCATGACATGCAAGAAATATGGCATTTCCTTGAATCCTAAGAAGTCCCTGTTTTCCCTTGAGGAAGGCAAGATTCTAGGTCATATAATATCAAAAGATGGGATTAGAATTGATCCTGAAATAATTCAAGCTATCCTCCAAATCCCATATCCAATAAACATAAAAGAGCTGCAAGCATTCCTTGGAAAGATCAATTTCCTAAGAAGATTTATCCCAAACCTAGCCGAGCTAATAAGGATATTGAGCAATATGTTAAAAAAGGATGCCAAGGTAAAATGGTCTCTTGAAACCAAGAAAGCTTTTGAAAGTATCAAAACTGCCTTGACTCAAATGCCTATCCTCACCAGTCCACAATTCAACAAAGATTTTATCATTTTTTCTTTCGCATCTGAGCACACCATATCCGCTGTCCTTTTGCAAAAAGATGATCAAGGTAATGAAAAACCAATTGCTTTCTTCAGCTGAGCTTTAAGAGATGCACCTTTGAAATATCAGATTATGGAAAAGCAGGCTTATGCCCTGGTTAAGGCCATCAAAGATTTCAGAATTTACATCTTATACTCCCATGTGATTGCCTATGTCCCAA
>APFE030656424.1:56887-91066 GCA_000404065.3 Pinus taeda | reverse complement strand
GCAAGTGGATTGCCAACATTCTTGAATATGACATTGAGATAAAACCTACCAAGCTGATAAAAGGACAAGGTTTGGCCAAACTAATGTCCGAAACAATTTTCCAAGCCTTAGACATTAATCAACTGGACAATGAACCGGAGCTGGTGACTCCACAGATCAGTGAAACCTTTTTGCAATCCCCATGGTATGCTGATAATTGTTTTGTATTGTTAAAGCTGTGTGCTCCCCCAGGATTGTCCAGAACCAAGACAAGATTTTTAAGGATGAAATCATCAAAGTTTTGTGTCACAGATGGTGCCTTGTTTTGGAAAAATCATGAAGGTATCTTGCTTATTTGTTTGACTATGAATGAAACTAACAGCATCATGAAAGAATTTCATGCAGGGGATTGTGGAGGACACTTATATTGGAAGTCCACTGTTGACAAGATTTTAAGGGTTGGTTATTATTGGCCCTCTCTATTTGCAAATGTCAAGAAATTTGCTGTTTCATGTCACAAATGCCAAATCTTTGAAGGGAAAAGAAAATTACTGCCTTTGCCCCTTAAGCCCATTTCAACCGAGAAACCTTTTCAACAATGGGGTCTTGACTTCATTAGAGAAATTCATCCCTTTTCCTCAGGCCATCACAAATGGATTTTAATAGCCACTAACTATTTCACTAAGTGGATTGAAGCCATCCCATGTAGATAAGCCAATGACTCCACCATTATCCAATTCCTTGAAGGCAATATACTTTCCAGATTTGGCTGCCCTGAGAAAATCATCACTGACAATGCTGCTACCTTCAAATCCAAAAACATGATCAACTTCTGCCATAAATTCCACATTACCCTAGGCCACTCTACAGCTTACTACCCTCAAGGTAATGGCTTGGCTGAATCATCCAACAAAAGCCTCATCAACATCATAAAGAAACTGCTAGAGGAAAACAAGAAGAACTGGCATAGGAAACTCACAAATGCCCTGTGGGCAGACAGACTTTCAACCAAGAAATCCATTGGGATGAGCCCTTATGAGCTAGTATATGGCATGGAAGCCAGTTTTCCTTCATCTCTGGGCATTCCTACTATCAAACTATTAATGGAGATTCAGGCTGAACCAAATGACATGCAAAGAAGAGTTAATCAAACCATTCATCTTCAGCAAACTAGAGAGCAAGTGTATGATAGAGCTCAAATGTTGCAGGAGAAGCTCAAAAAGATGTTTGATAAGAAAAGCTAAAGCAGAGGATTTCTGGGTTGGCAGCAAAGTTCTAAGATGGGACTCACGAAGAGAGGACAAGCGAAAACATGCAAACTTTGATTTTCTTTGGAAAGGTCCATACATTATCAGCGTTGTGCAAGGGAATAACGCATATTTCCTCAAATCTTTAAATGGCAGCACAACTGAAGAAGGCCTGTTAATGGCTGAATGTTAAAACATTACCATGATCCCTTTTGATTAAAAAAGAAAAGGAAAGAAAAGAAAACAGGCGGCGTTATTTGCTGTACATAAATGTTTGTATATATCAACACTTCATTTTATTTTTGTAACAGTCCGGATGCTAAAGCAGCAGAAGAAAGCAGGAAGTGCTTCACAGTTCACTAGCAAATCAGTCGAGGATAAGTGCTATTTTCAGCCCAAAATTTCAAATCGATCTAACAAGCAGCACTAGGAAGTTTCAATACACAGCAACAACAGAAGATCAAGGCAATCTGACCTGCTGTTCTTGGCTTTTCACAAGGAGAAGCCATCCCTAAGTGGAGCCACTGTTAGCCTCCTGCTGCAGCAGGTTACTCATATTTCATGATTGACATTTTTACAGGCCAAATATGTCATACTTTGCATGCTGCAATGCTCCATATTTGTTGGCAGACACCAAAGAAGGAGGCCATGAAAGTGGGCTAGTCTCAGTTCAACTGATACATTCTAATTTTGAAGGGTTATTCCATTTTTGTAGAATTCTCAGCTGAAGGGGGGTCCAAACAGCTTAATCTTGGTCTCCCTAGGTTTCAATTTCTTGTTTTAGAATATAGAGAATGAATAATCTGGCCAAACAGTTTAATCTTGGCAGACTCTTAGATAGGTAGAGAATTAAAGGAGCTCAAAAGCCTAATCTGAGCCCCTGGATGAAATAAGTGTCGATATAGAAAGGGGGACAGTAAAGAAGAAAAAGTTGAAAAGCTGGGTCTGCAAGCCTAAATGCACCCAAACCAAGAGAAGAAAAAAATGCTAGGTAAGTAGGCTGGGTAGGTAGTTTGGTGGTTGCAGAATCAATGATTGTGATCAATTTTGTGTTTTCAAATGTTATATCCATTCAAATCAAATATGGCAAGGCAAGAAGCCGTATGAAGGACTTCAAGCAAGGCATGACTAACTTCCCCTCCTTCCTCGTCCCTAAATCATTTACTAACTTCCCCTAAAGAGGTCAAGATCTGCTTGACATCTCTTAGTTTCATCATTTTCCATATCAATTGCCTTGTTAAAAATCTGCTTTACTCAAGGAGGGTCCATATTTTCTCTACAAAGTTCTATCTCCCCTTTAAAGCCTAAGATCTCTGAGACTTAGCGCTTTCTTGTCATTTTCATATTAACTCCTGACATTATTATGTAAATCCCTATATATTTCCCTTCCCCCTACTAAAACTATGGTAATATTTCCCCTATATAAATATCCCCTCCCTCTGGTTGAAACATAACCATAAATATCCCCTTGGGAATTATTAAGTTCACCTGGATCTTAGTAAGAACCTTCATCTCTGCATGAGTTTCCCCTCCGAGGTGTTTGGATTCCTTCCAAAACACAAAAAGCCCTCTCCAAATGCAAACCCCCCCCTGCCCCCGCGCATTTCTTTGGAGTTTACTAGTGTTTAATTGATAAAAAGCCAAAGCGCCGAAACACATTAACCCGAAAACTAAAGTTCGAACCCACCCGCACCGTGAAAAATCAAAAATTTAACGTGCGTGCTATTCTGCTAAAACCCATGTTGTTCCTCCTCCCATCCACCATCGGATCGCCTCCCCCAGATCCGACGACTCTAATGCATATCGGGCGCCCTTTTGTGATGGGTAGTTAGCACCCGATGTCCGACGGTTTTACCGTCGTACACCGGGACAACTGGCGGCATTCTATTGCATCGGGCTGCCCCTGACAAAGACCACCTCCGTACCAAAGGCAGTCCGATGCACTCCAAAAACCTCCCTCCCCTCGTGTGACATGGGTGTCGCATCACCCTGGCACATGGCCTCCACCTCACCCCTTCCTGCCTGCGTCTCACTGACGTCACCCTGCCACCGTGTCCCTGCCACGTCATCACCTTGCCATATTGCCACATCACCCTGCTGATTTTTTAGTCATCATGCTGATGTCATCACCATACAAGGGGGTCCCACTGCTGACGTCATCCACTGTACCACTGACGTCATGCTGACGTCAGCAGCTCAAAAAACGTGCAAGCGCAAAAATCAAGCTTCGGAGCCCCAGATCGAATTTCCGAGGTAGTTTTCGATGCGTGATTAGCGCTTAGTGCTAATCGCGCATCGCTATGGGAAATGGGCCATATTGGGGAATCTTTTGATTCCTCAGCCCTTTTTGCACCGAAAAAGGCAGAAAAGGCTCGATTTTGCAAATTTGAACGTATCAAAGGATAGAGAGAGACCCGGTTCAGAGATTAAAGAGTATCAGAGCAAATGTAAAGCCAAAAACCATGTCAAAGAGTATCAGTGTTGCGGCGAAGTGTATCAATGGAGATATTCTCAGGGCTCGAGGTGAATGAAGCATTAAAGGAAAACCTGGAAAGTCAAGAAGCAGTTAAGGAACCATTCAAAGCTCACCAACATAAATGATTGCACATTAAAACTCATATCAGATCAGAGGACCAGAACTCAATGCACAATTATTACAGAACCACTGCACCAAGTCACTGAGGACACCACATCAACTCACTTTGATCCAGCTGCGTCTGGCGCAGCCCAAAGGAGACTTACTTGCATTTAATTCCAGCATAAATTAGGTTTTAGAAATCTTTCCCACAGACCTGTTTAGGTCAGTTGTAATAAATACTTTTAGATATTTTACCTATATATACCACCCTGAAAAATGTAATAGGGGTTGGTTGGTCATTTTTTGTGATATTGGTTGATTCACTCAGAGGGAGACTCACATTGTATGTCTGAAAGATTTCTATAATCAAAGATTGCTTACAAGCTTGGAGGCTGAACTATTGCTGTGTTTAAATGGTAGAAGAATGATTATGAAATTCTTGTGCTATTACATGACTCAATAAGTACTTCTTACCTCTATTTTTGTTCATGAATTACATTCTAAACAGCATAAAGGAAGATTAGTTTAGAATTTGTTTAACTACACTCTAGACTCAATTTCTGTTGTTTTCTCATGTTTTCATCCATTTTAGGCATAAATATGGATTCCACATGGCTCATATTTCACCTAATTCATCATGTATGACAATTATCCAGGGATTCTTGACTCCCCCTGGATAGAGTTCATTTGCTTTCCCTCTTTTTATGTCGATTGAGAGATTCTTGACTGCCTCTCACTCCTTAGCTTTCATCCCATCTCCTTAGCCTGAAGATTGTGTCATATATAGCTACCCTGCTTCATATTTGTCTTGTGACCAAGAAAAAGCACCAACAGTCTAACTCCATGACTCCATGTCCAGTGGTTTGAAACTCTTCACCCTATGCATGCCTCTCTACTTGAAAGCATCTTCCTTCCATTCAAACACCATCCAAACCTAAACAAAACCCATTGAACCCAATAACTAGCCTAAAATCACCATCAACAGAGCTAAATCATTAAGAGAGAGCCCTCTCTAGTTGCAGGTGGGCTAGAACCTGCAATCCAAAGATTGGGTTGTGGTTACCTCGGCTGTATCCCTTCAGGAGCTTAGGGACAACCTGAGTGATAACATGGTAGAGTGGCCAAACCCAACGACAAGGTTGGTTGAGATACTATGTAGAGTTCTGGTTAGAAATTATCAATAAAAACACAATGATAAAATTTTCCATTGGATCTTAGTGAAGCCCACTTGACGGCCTCACCTAGTGGTGGTACCCCGACGACTGTATCCGAACTAATTTATAAGGATTTATTAAAGCGTTAGAGTGGGATGACACCAGCAAATGACACCATCCCAAAAGAGGTATCCTGATAGGTGCACCCTAGATGTTTGCAAAGGGTGCACAAAGGTAAGTGTCAAGAAGTAACAGAGCGAGCAGACATGGCTTGATAATGGTGCAATTTTTAGCTAACAAAAGGACCCCACCTCACAGAGATACCTTGGTTTATTTGATATAGAACTCAAATAAAAGTGACTAGGATTATGCAAATCTAAGCTAAATTGCACGCAAGTCGAGCACTGGTTGATGTGACACGTGACCCCACTGATATATTAAAAGGAATGAGTGAGTTTGAATGTTTCAGGTGTTAACAGGCAAGGGGGGTCATGCAGTAAGTTATTTTAAGTAGACCACCGACGAGAGATCAACTGTTGAAGTTAACTGCACACTCCCCCCCTTCTTTAACACCAAAAACCATGCTAAGGGGGATCCACAAAGTGAGAATGGTTTAGTGAATAGTGAGGAATGTTGGGAAACATGGTAGGAACAATGTAGTGCAAAAAATGGTCAAGACCCTTACAATTTTTTATAAAGAAAAATGGTACAAAGCCAATGATTAGGACACCTTCTCTATCCTCTTTGATAGAAGGATAGGTCACAAAATTTTATTGGCTCTCAAGTGATGACACTAGATGATGAAATCAACATGACATGGTCCAATCAGAGGTGGATATGTGGCAGATAGTTTTTCCATTTTAGGGTACCCAAAAGGCTCACTTTGGGTGGACAAGTTGACCACTCACAGGTCAACACATCACATAGGTGATGTCAACATCACGCCATGCTAGTGGATGAAACCTGTCGATTTATTAACAATGCACAAGTGGAAGTGCGAGGCAGCGGGAGATGAGACATGTCAAAACTAACCCTATTGGACAACCCATCTTGGAGGTATAGAGCCCAAAATATTATAAGAAGGTGCAAATGACTCGCATCAGGCTTAGTGCGACATGAGACAGGCATCAAGACACAGAGGTAGTGCCTGGACTAGTGAGAAGCAAAGGAGGGAAGCACCGTAAGTCACATCGGCCCAACTACATAACTTTGACGGTTTACGAAGGAGCATAAATTTAAAAGCATTGGGATAGAAGGGCTATGGGATAAGCACCAAGAATAGGTTATATGTTGCTGAGGTTTATAAGGAGAAATAAGCCCATGAAGGCTTTAGAAGAATTTAAGTATCTAAGGGCTTATTTGATGGTCACAAGCAGCGATTATATGGCAGAAAAGAGTTAAAGGGTGAACACAAAATGGTATTAAGTAAAAAACAACAGAACTATCCATTTTGGGAGTCAAAATATTAGTTAAGTCAAAGTTAACTATGATTAAAATTATAAAATCCTAGTTAAATTCTGTAAAATGACAGAATGATTAAATAGAGCAGAAAAGATAACAGATTGAGCCGACAACTATATATCAAAGATTGGGTAGTTAAGAAAACATAAAAAAGACTGGATTGAACAAGACAAAGTAAAAAATTAAGAAATCCATGCAACAAATTTGAAGGCAAGTTAACCAAAGTTCAATCCAAAAATATCAATCCAGAATTATTTAAAAGTAAAATTTGAGGAGCAGAGATGTAGAATAGAAGAGTGTGTGGATGAGACTTGTTGGTGCGACATGATAGTGTATGCATAAGGGTGAATCAGAGGCTAATATTGGTATCTAAAAGGTGTTCTAGAGATGAAAATATCTGCATTGGTGATTAGTGATTCATGTTGTTGAAGCATAAAATTTGCTTATTTGTTCAGTAATGTGAAATTTCTAAAGGTGATGGTGATTTTATCAGTAATCAAAGATTTCAAAAGGTGTTTATATGGTGGATTTGGTGAGCAGTTGCAGTAAGAAAAAATATTTGTTTGTGACACAAGTGGTCTATTGGTTCTACTTTAAAAATGGTTGAAAGATGGATCATCAAGGCTAGCAAGTGGTAGGTTGCATATGAAGGGTAGTAGGTCCTTCCACTAGGTTTTGGTAATGTTTAGGGTTAAAAGTACCTTTTAGAAAAGACTCGTAAACGAACAAGGCCATCATTCCCTTTCATTTTTGACTAGTAAATCAATAGGGGTAGCAATCCCTTTCAATATTGACTGATAAATGAGTAGAGGTAAGAGTCTCTTTTAGTAGAGACTGGCAAATGAGCAGGGGCATTAGTCCCTTTTAAGGTTGATTGATAAACAAGAAGGGGAAATATTCCCTTTCAAGAGACATTGATAAACAAATAGGGGAAACAATCCCTTTCAATGAAGACTGATAAATGAGCAGGGACAGAAGTTACTTTTAGTAGTAGTTGATAAACCTACAAGTAGTAGCATTTGAAAAAATGATGTAATCAAGTTGAAGCTTGTAATAAATTTAATAATGGTGTCTTGTGTATATGTTTCTCATGTGCTTGATGATGATTATGTTATGATTGAGTTGTTTTGTTGATCCATGAAAATTTTCTAAAGTGGTTGAAAAGCATAATTTGTGAAAAATTGTATAAGTTGTCCAAACTATTGAATTAGCCCCCTCTCAATAGTGTCATGTTTTCCATTGTTTCTAACAAATAATTTCATCATGGTGCTAGTTGATAAACTTACCAAGTATGCACACTTTTGTGCACTATCTCATCCTTTCAAAGATAGTATGGTTGCTACTATATTTATGGAAATAATTCAAAAGATACAAGGAAACCTAAAGATTATTATAGGTGAAAGAGATGCCATTTTCATTGGAAATTTTTGGACATAATTTGTTTCTTGTATTAGTACTCAATTATCTCATAACTCACCTAATCATCCTCAATCTAATGGGAGAAATGATATAGTGAATAAATGTTTGGAAGGATGTCTTCCTTTCTTTATACATGATAAGAAAATATAATGGGTCAAGTGCCTACCGCTATCAAAGTGGTGGCATAACACTTCCTCCCCATACCATAGCAAAAATGACCCCATTTATGAAAATTTATGGATATGACCCATCTTCCATCACATCGTCTTTAAAATAAAATTATAAGGTTCAAGTATTGAAATATCACATCAAGCATCAACAAAAAGGTCTCCTACTCTTAAAGGATAACCTAACTCTAGCGTATAATCAAATGAAACAATAGGCATATTAGCATCACAATGAAAGAAGTTTTGATGCAGGTGATTAGGTATTTTTATGACTACAACCATATAAATAAATGTCTCTAAAGCAAGCTAAGAAGGATAATAAAATATCACCCAAGTCTTATGGTCCTTATAAGGTGTTGCAAAAGATTGGTACTGTGGCATACTAATTGGAGCTGCCTGAATCTTCTTGAATACACCTAATTTTCCTTATTTCATGCTAAAGAAGGTTATAAGTGGGAAGCTCCTCATCAAACTAAATTTCCATATCTTGACTAGGATGGAGAAATCATATTGGAACATGAAGCAATCATAGAAACAAGAATTTGATAGCTATCAATTTTAGAGCATCTCATTAAGTGGAACTGTTAGAAAATTATATATTATAGAGAAATAGAACACATAAAATTATTGCAGAAAAACAAACATAGAAAACACATAAAACAGGAGAGACACATATATATGTTGTTCACCCAATTTGGGCTACGTCCACAGAGAAACAATGAGTCCTTCCTTTGATTATATCGAGAAAAATGAAGAGATATAACCTACAACAGATCCGTTGTGATTCTTGTTGAGTATGGAGCATGATTGTTTAGAGGCCTTTGTTTCAGCCGGATGTATACCCTAGAAAGTTTGTACACCCCTCCACGTGGGGGGATCGATCCCCCCTAGCTAGGGAGTCTGAGGGCCAGCGGTCCCCTGGTGGGGGTTCGGGGGAAGCGCCCCCGAAGCTAAAAATTAATGTAAAATTGCCTTGTAAAAGTATAGTAATTTCTAGTCAATCTGGGCCATTCATGAGGCAGATGATCTGACAGTAGAACTTATGTTTATTTTAAGGTTTTTTGCTTTTGAAGGCAACCCATCTCTTTTTATGAGGGCATTGTATTTGAGGCTCTGTAATAGATGTGTATTCTTCGAGCGAGAAGCAGAGAGGTGAGATTGTGAAAGAAAACATAGGATATTACATCGGATCTGTTGTAGGTTGTATCTAGTCATTTTGCTAGATAATAGAAAGGAACGAATGGCTGTTCAGGGTGGACATAGCCCAAACTGGGTGAACCACATATATCTGTGTCTCTATTGTTTTATGCGTTTTTCGTATTTATATTTTTGCAATATTTTATGTGTTCCATTGCTCCGTAATATATAATTTTCTAACAAATGGTATCAGAGCTGAAGGTCTATTTGGCTGATAAACTTGTAGGAAAGAAGGGTTCCTTGTTCGAGTGGGAGCGATGGCAGAAGATGGTAAGTTTAGGGTTAAGAAATTTAATGGCCAAAACGTCTCGCTGTGGAAGATGCAGATGGAAGATTATTTGTATCAGAAAGACCTGTACCTACCATTGGGCAGAAAAACAAAGATGCCAATGGAAATGACAGATGAAGAATGGAACCTTCTCAATAGAAAGGCACTCAGAATAGTACAGTTGTGCCTCACAGCATCGGCCACCTTCAACATTTTGAAGGAAACAACGACAGAGGGTTTGATTAAGGCGTTGGAGAAACTATATGAAGAACCCTTAGCCTCAAACAATGTATTTCTTATGAAACAATTATTTAATATGAATATGTTGGAAGGTGGATCTGTTGCAAACCATTTAAATGATTTTAATACTGTTACAAGTCAGTTATGTTCTATAGGGGTAAACTTTGATGATGAAGTTAGAGCTCTGTTATTCTTGTGCTCATTACCAGAAAGTTGGAATGGTTTAGTAATGGCCATTAGTAACTTTGTTTATGGATTTAGTACTTTAACGTTTGATGATGTTGTTAGTGTTATCCTTAGTGAGGAAATGCGACGAAAAAGGTCCAGTGAGACATCGGGTAATGCTTTGAGTGCAGAGTCTAGGGGAAGAAAAATGGAAAGAGGAAATAACTCAGGATATCGCAGTAGATCAAGGAAAGCTAGATCCAAGTCCAGATCAGGGATAATGTGCTAGAAATGTGGAAATAAAGGACACCTAAATAAATATTGTAGATCTTGGAAGGGAAAAGAAGGAGATGCACAACAAGAAAACAATCATGAAGCAAATGTGACAGGTGAGGTGTTACAAGATGCTTTGATTATTTATTTTGAAAATATTACTGATTCCTAGGTGGTAGATTCAGGGGCCTCATTCCATGCCACACCTAATAAGAAATACTTTCATGACTATGTTCAAGGAGATTTTGAACAAGTTCGTTTGGATGATGATAAACCCTGTAAAATTGTTCGAATGGGTAAGGTTCTTGTAAAACAATAGAATGGAAACCAATGGCTACTAAACGAGGTAAGGCATGTTCTAGATCTAAAGAAAAATTTGATTTCAACAGGGCATTTAGGAGGTGAAGGTTGTGTTACAACTTTCACAGATAAAGCTTGGAAGGTCACCAAAGGAGCCCTAGTAATAGCAAAAGGTGAAAAGGTTGGTACATTGTATTTATGCAATGGTATTTCTAACTTTGTTAATGATTTAACTTCCAAAGGAGCAGATGCAGCATTATGGCATCATAGGCTTGGACACATAAGTGAAAAGGGGATGAAGGTTCTTCACTCAAGGAATTTGTTGCCATGTTTGAAGAATGTTGATTTGGGCTTTTATGAGAATTGCATTTATGGAAAACAAAAGAGAGTCAGATTTCTCAGAGTTGGGAAAGAAAAGAAGAGCGAAAAATTAGCGCTTGTACAGACAAATGTATGGGGACCTACTCAGGTATCATCTCTCAGTGACTCTCATTACTATGCTACTTTTATTGATGATGCAACTAGAAAAACTTGGATTTATTGTATTAAGAATAAATCTGATGTATTTGATACTTTCAAGAAATGGAAAGCTTTGGTTGAGATTGAGATAGGAAAGAAATTGAAGTGTCTTAGATCAGACAATGGAGGTGAATATTGCAACAAAGAGTTTGATAGGTACTGTTCAGAGCATGGAATTTTCAGAGAGAAGATAGTTCCAAGAACACCACAATAAAATGGTGTGTTAGAAAGGACGAACAGAATAATCATGGAGCATGCAAGGTGCATGAGATTGCATGCAGGATTGCCTTTATAGTTTTGGGCAAATGTTATAGATACTGCTTTTTATCTAATAAACAGAGGGCCTTCAAGTTCCTTGGATGGTGGTGTTCTAGAGGAAGCATGGAAAGGTAAAAAGGTAAACTACTCTTTTTTAAAGCCTTTTTTTTGTGAGGCCTTTGTCCATATTGATAAAGAAAATAGAACAAAACTTGAGGCAAAGTCAAAGAAATGTACCTTTATTGGATATGGTGTTAATGATTTTGGTTATCGCTTATATGATTATGAAAATCACAAAATCATTAGGAGCAGAGATGTAATATTTAATGAAAAGGTCTTGTATAAGAATCAGTTGTAGGAAAAGTAATAGGAAAAAGAAAACAAGGAATATGCAGTTCTTGATGAAATCATTGAAAAAGTAAAGGTGCCTAAAAATAATAATAATCAACAACCACAACAACAACCACCACCACAACAGCAACAGGCATCCCAAACACCTGAAAGTGGTGTTAGAATATCTACCAAGATAAGTATACCCCTTGAACGATACTCTCCTTCATTATATTATTTATTGTTGATTGATTCTGGTGAACTTGAATGCTATGAAGAAGCAATGCAGGTTGAAAGCAGGAAGAAGTGGGAGGTAGCCATGGAAGAAGAGATGGACTCTTTAATGCATAACCAAACTTGGGACTTAGTTAGGTTGCCTACGGGAAAAACTAAATTGAAGAATAAATTGTTTTACAAGTTGAAGGAAGAAGATGGAGGAAAACAGAGGTACAAAGCTAGACTTGTGGTGAAGGGGTTTGCACAGAAGAAAGGCATTGATTTTGATGAAATATTTTCTCCTGTTGTTAAAATGACTTCAATCAGAACTATTTTAAGTCTTGTAGCAGCTGAAGATTTGCATCTTGAGTAGTTAGATGTAAAGACAACCTTTCTCCATGGGGATTTGGAGGAAGAGATATATATGCAATAGCCACAAGGATATGAGGTGAAAGGGAAGGAGAAACTAGTGTGTAGGTTGAAGAAGAGCTTGTATGGCTTAAAACAGGCTCCAAGGCAGTGGTATCTAAAATTTGACAAGTTTATGTCTGAACAAGGTTATACTAGATGTCACTCTGATCATTGTGTTTATCTGAAAAAAGCAAAATGATGGCAGCTATATTATATTGTTATTGTATGTAGATGACATGCTTGTTGCAGGGTCTAACATGCAGGAAATAAATGTGCTCAAAAGAAAATTGGCAAATTCATTTGCAATGAAAGATTTGGGAGCTGCAAAACAAATCCTTGTTATGCGAATCACTAGAGACACGAAAAATTGCAAGTCAACATTGTCTCAGAATGAGTACATACAAAAGGTGTTGAAAATATTTAATATGCACAATGCAAAACCAGTTAGTACACCTTTTGCTAGCCATTTCAAACTTAGTAAGGAAATGTGCCCAAAGACCCAAGAAGACATGGATTATATGTCTAAAGTTCCATATGCATCAGCAGTTGGAAGCTTAATGTATGCAATGGTCTGCACAAGGACTGATATTGCACATGCAGTGGGAGTTGTAAGCAGGTACATGAACAATCCAGGAAAGGAACATTGGATGGCAGTGAAATGGATTCTCGGATATTTGAAAGGTACCACAGATCAAGCATTATGCTTTGGTGGTTCAAACATTTCTCTACAGGGATATGTTGATGCAGATATGGCAGGTGACAAAGATAACAACAAGAGCACTATAGGATATGTATTTACTATTGGTGGAACAACTGTCAGTTCGGTTTAAAAAATCCAAAGTGTTGTTGCACTTTCAGCAACAGAAGCAGAGTATGTTGCTGCTACAAAGGCTAATAAAGAAATGATTTAGTTACAAAGGTTTATGGGTGAATTGGGTAAGGAGCATGATATGGGCACGTTATACAGTGATAGCCAAAGTGACATTCATCTTGCAAAGAACTCAACATTTCATTCCAAGACTAAACACATACAAATCAAGTACTATTTCATACGATCAGTGTTGGAAGATGGAGAGTTGAAGCTCGAAAAGATACACACTAGCCAAAATCCTGCAGATATGCTAACAAAAGTTGTAACCAGGGAGAAACCGAGAATATGCTCAGTTTCAATTGATCTTCAAGGATGATAATGAAGATGAGAAACAGGTAGGTCCAACGAGGAGTCATTGTCTAGCAAATGAAGCAGCAGTGGAGTTGCTATAATCATTCTCCAAGTGGGAGATTGTTGAGTATGGAGAATGATTGTTTAGAGGTCTTTGTTTCAGCTGAATGTATACCCCACAAAGTTTGTACACCCCTCCATGCGGGGGGGCGGGGGGCCTTGTCGCCCCCGCAGGGGTTTGGTGGGACTAATCCCCCCCGGTTGGGGAGTCCAGGGGCCAGCGATCCCCTAGCGGGGGTTCGGGGGCAACGCCCCTGAAGCTAAAAATAGATGTAAAATTGCCTTGTAAAAGTATAGTAATTTCTAGTCAATTTGGGCTGTTCATTAGGCAGATGATCTGATGGTAGAACTTATGTTTAGTTTAGGGTTTTTTTCCCTAGAAGGAAACCCCTCTCTTTGTATGAGGGCATTGTATTTGAGGCTATGTGATAGATGTGTATTCTCCAAGCGAGAAGCAGAGAGGTGAAACTATGAAAGAAAACAGAGGATATTACAACAGATCTGCTATAGGTTGTGTCTATTCATTTTGCTGGATAATAGAAAGGAAGGACTAGCTGTTTGGGGTGGACGTAGCCCAAACTAGGTGAACCATGTATATCTATGTCTCTCTTGTTTTATGCGTTTTCTGTGTTTATATTTCTGCAATATTTTATGTGTTCCATTGCTCCATAATATATAATTTTCTAACAATTCCCTCTTCGCTTTCACACAATATCCTCTCTCTTTCTCGCTCTAAATACATTTCTACATAATCGCAATACAATTCCCTCATATATATCGAGGGGTTTCCTTTTAAGTCAAAAACCCTAAATTAAACATAAATTCTACCATGAGATTTTCGCCTAATGAATGATCCAAATTGACTACGAATTTACAACATTTTACAAGGAAATTTTACATCTAATTTTAGCTTCGGGGGCACTGCCACTGATCCTCCCTTGGGGGGGGGGGGGGGGCTCTAAAGAATCATCCTTGCCCAGCGTGGACCCCCCTGGATGCTCGTGGAAATGCACATAAACAAGCGACGTTGCCACCACATTACGAAATGCGGTCCAATCTGGTGATACCTCTGAATAAAGAAGATAATTAGGCTCCACTCCCAACAGGAGGAACTTATGTGATCAAGATTCCACATGCAAGGATGATTGTTTCATACATAATCCAAAACTACTCAATCATTGAGGAAAACATTTTTTTAAAGGAGAGGAGCATTTTAGGTCCCTATAATACTAGTGTAGCCCCCATATTATTATTTTTATGTCCCATAGAAGCCCGTTATCACTATTGTTGTGCCCTTACATTATTATTGTTCTGTAGGACCTAATTGTATTTAGACATGTTAGACTCTTATATATACTATGTAGGCCTTTTCATTTGAATCATCCAAGAATTGTTCCTTTATGTTATCTAAAAGGTGTTAACATTATGACACAGGTTTTGTCCTTGATGGCAACTTACTAAGATGACAGATCACAGCTCAGGGTCACAGAATGAAGAAAAATAGATATACGCAGGTTACCCTTGATAAAATCGCATATACACGTGGGTTATCCAACCAAAAGGTGTGTATACATATACATGCACTCCCATGCAAGGAAAGGTGTGTACATTTGGTTTTGGTCCATGGTATTTGGAACATGGTATTGTGATCCATGGTATTGGTCCAAGGTATCTTGTCCAACGTGTTGATCCCAGGTATTTGGTCCAAGGTATTGGTTCTAAGTGGTTTTGGACCATGGTATTAAGTAAAGGCCTAAGACTATAAAAGGAGGAGAAGATCATTAGGCAAATGCACCAAGTAAGTCTCGAATATCTGATGAAGTATGAGATCCAGTATGCAGGTTATGGGTTGATGATGCCTTACTTGATCTGAGCTAAGGAGGAATCTCAGCGGTTGATGAAGAACAAGATCTAAGGATAGATCAAGATCTAATGGCTTGGAATGAATCATCTCTATATGGTTTGATCATGTTTATTCTAGATTTGTCTATTGATCCCTGTAATGTTTTGTAAATATTATGATCTGGGTATAACTCAAGTTAGGAATAGCTGCAAATCATGAATGAATATTTACAGACGTATACGCTGGTTGACTATGATAAAAGCACATAAGTACGTAGGTTGGATACATCTAAGTAGCGTATACCATATGAGCTATGATTGAAGTTACAGGTGGTTTTGGTTGTTGATGAGTTTTGATGACTGTTTACTGGTGTTAGTATTCTGCATATTCAATTTGGTTGATTGTGTTTAGCTTCAGCGTTGATGGATGAGATCTAATAATGGATCAGGATCCTAATGACTTATCTTTATGTGATATGATGGACTAGATCTGGTTGCTAACACACATATTATCCTTGTATATGTAATGATCTAGGTATGTCTGAAGTTAGGAGGTGCAGCAAAGTTATAAGTAAGTAATTAATGACATATATGTTGGTTCACTTTGGTGAAGTTGCGTATACATGCTAGTTCAGCTCGTCCAAGTAGCGTATGCACTTTGATGCATGATTTTTGATGATACAGTTAGATCTGAACATTTTTGCAGATTTCTGTGTTATGCTCTGTGTTCTGGTGACTGCAGTTTGTTGACAGGGTTTTAGTGATTTAGTATTGGGTGATTCAAAGATTGATGATGCTAATGTTTATTGATTTTGTGCTTCAATAGTATTGATGGGTCTAGTATGAAAATTGGATGAAACGTGGCCTTCAAATTATGGTATTGTGCTTCAGGAGTATCCAGTCTGAAAATTTATGAAACATGGTCCCTGGAAGAAAGAGAAGGTTGAAGCCTTCTGTAGGTCGGCACCTACGCACTAGTACATCAGCTAGTACAAGAGCTAAGGGGGTTGTAGGTCCCTTCCATTAGTAGGTAGAAAACGAGTGAAGGTTGGAGCATTTAGTAGGCTGGTGCCTATGTACTAGTAAAAGGATCGGCTAGTACAAGAGTTAAGGGGGTTGTAGCTCCCTTCTAGGAGAAGCTGGAGAATGAGAGGAGGATGTAACCTTTTGTAGGTAGAAGCTTGCATACTGGTATAAGGTTGCACCCATACATAAATATTGTAAAAAGAAGTTTCTTATCAAAAGAAGATAGAGACGAATTGCAGCAGGTGGTTGTCACCCACATTGGGTTTCCGCCTTACATCATGGTGTTCATGTGTGCTTCTTGTGTGTGATTATCTGTTCTATTTTACTACACCTATTTACTGTTCTTATGGCTAATGAAGTTTTGATGCACTAATTAAAGATCAACATTTAATGGATTAACTGAATCATAAGTTTACTAGATATACACTAGTTACATTAGACACAGCTGCGTATACACGCGGGTTCCCTTAATTGAAGTAGTGTATATGAATCTGATTATGGAAATGAAAAAGTGTTTGATTTGCTAATACTGATTCACCCCCCACCCCCCAGTATTATTTCCTTCAAAAGGAAGCTTCCTCCTTGAAGTGTCTTATTATCTAGTTGTTGAGCTATATTTTCTTATATTACTTTGTTGTTTTGATCTTCATACATAACATAATACCCCTTTGCTACCCACTGATATTTGTACTTCTTTCATTTATCTTGTACATTCAACTTCCTTTTAAACATCTATTTACTAACAATGGATTTCTTTTAGTGAGAAACTCAGCTAGATCCTAAGCCTCATTCTTAAGCCATGGGGGCTTCATCGAGGGAGAAATACCATACCATGTGCATTCATATTAGGGGATATATATTGAGGGAAAAATGACATAATATATTGAACATATGATAGGGGAAAAAGGATTTTTGTGGCAATATCAAGGAAGGACACATATCAATGACCGTTTAACTTCGTAGATTTTCCAAATAAACAAAACAGGGTTTTAGGTGTGAGGTTTTAATGCACTTCAATTGTTTCGGCCTGCCCTTGTACTAGCCTTGGTTTTGCAAATGTAGTCATTTCACACTTGCCGAGGGAAACTAGGAGTTGGTCTCCATTCTTGCATCCACTTTTGGTCCAGTTCGGGTTTGTGTGTGCGCTGTGCCTTCGCTTGTTTCTTGTGGTGGTTTGTTTGCTAGTTCTCGGAGGCCTCAAGTCGACTTTGAATCTACAAGTTGTTTCATTTATTGTTTGTTACCTAGCTTATGCTTTGTTTCTACTCTACTCGTGGTGATTTTCGATGTTGTTTCTAGTGTTGATCTGGATTTGTGTAACCACAGGTTCTTCCCTTGCTACTTCTGTGGGCGGCTCAACAAACATTACTTCAGGTAATTTTCTGTTTTGGTTTCATTCCCTCATCTCATTTTTGTGATTTTAAGCCTCTGGCTCCCTGGTGAGTAGGTAAACTTACCAATGACGTTCTTGCAGAGAGAAACCCTTTGCCGAGAGACTCAGTTCTTGTCCTTTGGCTCGAAGACAGGCCTTTTCTAGGTAAACCTATCCTCCTCCCTTCTTTTATCTACTCTTTGTCATTTTATTTTGTTTGCCTTTTTGGTTTCTTGACTACCCATCTTGTTTTTGTGGTGATGTGCAGGTCGTGCCTGGAGAATGCTGCTCCACAGCCTCATCCTTGGGAGCCTTTGTAGCTTGGAAAAATAGGGTAGGATCCCTCCATGATTGTCTTGTGGTTTTTTCTTGCACTATCCTTAGTTAGGCATAACCCTTGTGGTTTCGTTTTCTCAGTATGTTTTGTATGGTTTCATGGGTTTCACACCCTCCCTGTTGGACTAGTGTTGGCATGCAAAAATTTTTTTTGGTGTCCATTGGTTTCAAAACCCTCTACTGTTTTGGTTTCGTAAATGTATATTGAACTGTTAAATTTGGAAATGTAACAAATGCACAAGTGTTCTTGAATACTGAATGTAAATGTACCTAGATTTCTTTGTTGAGAAAGAATGTGATACCTTTGCTGGCTTTTCCTTTGTCTGGTTCCTCGTCTGAGATGCATTTAGTCACTAGACTTCTGTCGATGTCATTCAGCCTCTTAATGAAATACTTCACTATTTTGCTTTAAAACAATGTCTCAAACATTAATGCATAGGAAAATAAGAAATTGTCTTTCTTTCTTAATGACAAAGATTTTATATTCATTTGCTTTCACATATACTTAAGAAAATTGTAATTTCAATTTCTGTGTCCTTTCTTCTCTCTCAATGGCAGCCTCCCCACAGTGAGGATCTGGTTTTTCTTTTAATGCCTTACCAGCAGTCTCTTATAGCTGAGGAACTGTACTTCAGTTACCTTACAATTATCTAACAGTGTATTTAAACATACTCTTAGCTAATCCTATTTTACTTGCTTGCGTAATTTTCGAAAGACAATGTCTAAATCAACCTTAATTTAAGTAAAACAAAAAATAAAACAAAATTTGTAATGTTTTTCTTCCTTTCTAGCAGAAAATAAAAACCATTTCCAGTTGTCGCCTTTTCATTTGGATGCTCCTGCATCAGATTTTATATTGGTAGATAAAATTTTAATGAAAAAAAGGATACCTACAACATCTAGTGAAAGTAAGTGTTTTTTTAATTGGGAATTTTTATTGTCTTTGTATTGGTAGGGGTTATATAATGTGATTTTTAGAGTTATTTTACAATATGTTGTGAAATTAGGGGTATTGTTTAGTATGCCATGATGCACATGGTATGTCAAAGGTTCACTAGGTGAAGCCCCCATATCTTAAGCAAGGTAGCTATTTCCTCAAAAATTGCATAGCCGAGAGTTTTCCATCGTTTGAATCCACTAGTTCCATAATAGTTCCATGATCATAATTATTAATATATAAAGAGAAGTAGAATAAAAATTGGGTGAAGAATACCCTTTTAGTCATCTTCTTTAATGCACTAATCTTTTCAATACTTGGGTATGAAGTTATTCTTCTTTTGATTCATGTTCTTTTATTGAGTTAGTTTTTTCATTCTTCAACTCAAATTCTATTATCTTTGGTTATTTTTCCATTATTAGGAATTATTATGTGAAAACATATTTAAATTCTCTAAATAAAAAATATTGACTAAAAATAATGGTTTTAGTTACTAGAACTCAAACTTTATACCTTATATATATATAGATATATATATATTGTAAGCTTGGTGGGACTACATCTTTATCATGTCTAATATATCACCCCGATCAAGGTGGGGAAGTGCAATAGTGACTTCACATCAAGAAGTGCCTTAACAAAGCACTAGAACACCATCCATCCAAGACCACCACACCCCACCCGCCCCCTCCCTCTGCACACACACAAACACACACACACAACACACACACATATATATTGGCTTTTTAATCTAGATTACTCCTATTTATTTTGGAATATTTACATAAGCTCACATCTAAAACTTTATATTTTTAATAGAATATTTCTTATTAATCTATGTCTCATGCAGAGTTTCATTAACCAATGTTGGGAAGGGTGATCAATTTACCAAGTATCATGCAATATCCACTCCCTCTATCCAAAATCCATGTCCTAACCCAACCCTCTTAAGCATGCTCGCATTTTTGGTTGATGTCTTATTCATTCTTTCCACAACTCCATCATATTGAGGTGTGTATGTAATAATATTTTACCTTGGTGTTTCACACTTATTATATAAATACTTAGATTTATTTTTGAAAAGCTCTCTTTTTTTATTTGTCCTCAACACCTTTACTTTCTTTTTTGTCTAGTTCTCTAGAAGATCCTTAAAGTCTCTAAATGTGTCAAATACCATAGATTTATTTCAAAGAAAGTAAATTGATCAAAACCTTGAGAAAACATCTATAAATGAAGCATAATATATAGATTTTCCTAATTACTGAATAGGCATAGGCCCAAACACATCATTGTGTATCAACTTTAATATCCCCTTTTAGCTTGTAGCACTTGATGATAATCTTGTCTATTTTTTTCCCATATATGAAATATTCTTAAAAGTTAGAAATGAAATCTACAATGCAATAAAACATACCTTCAACTATGTAATTTTCTTAAATTCCCTTTTCTCCATAAAAATAATTACAATTGTATGCTGAAACAAAGGATACAAAATAATTTACCAACTTCTTTACCAACATCCCTTCCTATGAATCATGTTTATCATAGGCCTAAAGTAAGAAAATAAAAAATGAGCCACTCAGCAATAAAGGGCATCCCCTAAAAATGACAATGTTAATACCAAATGTAGGTTTTGAAACTATAGAGTGAAACAATGTATAGATATTCTTAAGCAAGATAAAAAACAATCAACTAAACAAAATAAATAGATATTTACCTTGAAAACTCTTAACCAAAAAAAAAACAAACCTTACAACCAAACTTTATTGTATTAACTTCATTATATACAAAATAATCTATATGTTTCAATTAATTTAAAAACTCTAATCCATTAAATCAAATTAGATTATAATTATAATTCTTATGTTGAAATTAAATTACCATACCAAGCCATATATAATATAGAAAGAGCTATACAAAATATAAAATATAAAATAATGAATAAGATTATAAGTGACAAAAACATTTGACACATTCCAACATAAAAAACAATCTATTAAAAAACTAGATCTTATTTGTGAATTAAAAGTGAATTATTCTCATACAAACATTGTGCATGGAAGGGAAGACAATGAATTATTACCCAAAAACTATGGAAAATAAATCTTATGCATTATAACGCATAGATGATACAAAATAAATCTTATGCATTATATGGAATGGATATATAACAATGGGTTATAACCTATATACCATGCAAAATAATTCTTGCTTATCACTAATACTTATCTTAATCTATGAATTTAGGAGACTTATACATCTATGATGAGAAGGTTAGTTTATTGATGTTGTTGCAGCTCGCAAAAGACTCTCGGCCAATAAATCACAAATTTTAAGATAAGATATTGTGTAGGGTAGAACGTGGAGATTTGAAGGATGATAATCCAAAACCCTGTTGAAGGTTCATTATAAATGTTGGGCAATAAGGAGGGATATGTCAAATGAAGAGAATAATGAGATTGATTTTTAAGGAAAATTTTTTGATTATGTTGATATGGATGTTTATTTTTGAATTGAGGGGCTATATTTAGTTCTATTTATAAATGAGAATTTTCATAATAAAACTAAATTTTTATGATTAAGAATCTTGTTATATATTTTTTAATGTATATATGTTTAACTTATATATATTATTTTTATTTATTAATAATAACAAAAATTTAAAATAAATTTATAGCTTAGTTAATTTTTATGGTTTTTTTAGTTTTAATAATTATGATAAAGTAAGTGTTTGCCTATGTTTATTAGTTTTATCAACCATTTAATTTATATGGTTGCACTACATAATATTCTTTTTTTTGTCAAGTTGTGTGAGTTCTTCAGAGATTACTTAGACTTGACCTATGGCTTGAGAAACCCTGTCCAAGGGGTGATCACACCTTGCCTAGATTTTTTCCCACAAAATTTTGATCTCATGACTTTCACATCACATAGTGACTTAAGAGTACACCCCATCACTATCTATTCTACTCCCCATGGGCTTGCACTAATTATTATGTTTATTTCAATGATTGTATTCTATATTTTTTAAAATATACTCGTAACTATGATATACTTATTTAAGTTTCTCAATTGAGTTTAGCTTAGGTGGTTGGGTGGAATAGTTGTTATTCTCCTCAACCAAGTTCTGGTGTTTTTAAGTTGATATGTTAATGATATGAAACAAACTTAAAAAATAGTCACTCTACACTAATGTCAACCATGGTCAACCATAGTCATTTATAGTTAAATACTAACAACATTGATCAACCATATATATCCATGTGTGGTTGACCAAGCTTAACTGTGGTCCAACATGGTCAAACAAACTCAACAATGATCATAAATTATCTACATTGTCACGTATTGTCATGGTAGTCCAATCATAAAAAAATCTTAATTAGTCATAGTTAACTATGATCAATGATAGTCAATCATAATCAATAATATTCATCATATTCTTTTTCAGGACGAAAAAGCATGATTATATTTATATAAGAAATATAAAAAAGCATAAATGTACATTTATATGGAATATCATATGACCCATATAGCCCATATAGTTCTCTTCCCTCCACTGAAAACATATAATCCATATAAGTCTGACAAATGATAGTCATGGAGGAGAAAACCAAAAAAAAGATCAAACAATGCCCTGAATCAGAAAAACCGAGCTCACAGCTAGCAACAAAATCTTCAAAATTCATAGGAGAGGCATAGTAGGAGAATCTTGCAGCCAGAGAAATGAAGAACAACATCATATGAAAATAAAACCGACTGATGGGAGACCAAAATGTAAAACCAAGAGATCAAAAGAACAAAAAAGAGAGCTAGAAATCTGGAGGAGAGAAATCCTGAATGGAAAAGATTTTCCCCTCATAAGCCACCTGCAAAAACTAGAAATCTGGAACCTTCTGAAGACCCTTTTTAGATAAAACATCTACTTGCTGATTGATTGCACTGTTGATATGATGAATAGATCCTCCCTCCGATCTATTCCACAAGAACCTTATCCTGTCTAACCATCCTACAAGCTGTGGCTTGAGAATGTTATTTTTTCCAAGAACATAATCCACCATAACTTTTGAGTCTCTAAAGATTGAGACATTTTGTAAATTAAGAAAGAGACAAAAACTTAGAAGTCGAGCTAGGGCCATCACCTCAGCTTTACTGTTGGATCCCCTTCCCCCATTCCATTGAATGAGAAAGTGACTATTTTCATTTGCTAGAATGTGAAACCCACAACCACATATTCCATTCTGTTAAGCTCCATCGAAGAATGCTCTTGGCAGGGAAGAAATCTCCCGTGGGGGCTCATTACAATCCTGATTCATTTGCTTGGGAGGCTTCTGTGGGATAGATTCATAGAGAGAAGTAATATTGGAGAAAAATTCCAGAAAAGGAGATGTTTTGCCATTGAATATGAAATTGTTGCGCAACTTCCATATGCACCAAAGAGAAATAATGAAAATTGATCTCCAAGACTCCTTTTGCTTATTGTACCATAGAAACGCTTCACTAATTGAAGCATGGGACATATGCTGGATTCCATAGCAGTCCTCCAAGGATTTCCAAAGTTGCTGAGATTTATTGCAATTTAGAAATAGGTGATAATTGTTTTCCTCTGCAGACCTACAAATAGGACAAAGGCCAGGACCCTGCCATCCTCGCTTCCTTAAATTCTCCCAAGAGAGATTTCTATTATGAAAAGACAACCATGAGAAAAAAATCATTTTGGAAGGGCAACCAGATTTCCAAAAGATGAGTGGGAATGAAGGGCTGCGAGGAGCCTGCTTTAGACCACTCAAATTCTAGTAAATGGCTTTTACACTAATAGAGTTCATCCCTTTCGAATTTCTCCACATGAGACTATCATAATCCGCTAAGCGAAAAATGCCACAATTCTTGAAACGCGTCCTGATGAGGTCCCATTGCAGGGCGATATCACCTTGCATGCCCAAGCATCCAGCGTCCTTCCAGAGAGGAACTGGAACCTGCCAACCTTCAATTAAGCTATCCCAATAGAAAAAACCTTTCCTGTCAAGGAAACTCAATAAAGGTATAGGTACATCGATCACCTCAGCTCCCCTCATAAATTGGTCTTTCCCAATAAGAATCTTTTTGCCAGATTGAAAACACCAAACTAAGTTCTCCAGGAAATAACTTTCGATCTTGCGGAGGCTTAACCATATTGAAGAGCCAAGAGGAGAGCCGATACTTCCTTTCCTGAACTAGAAAGATATGTCCTTCTTGCCCAAATATTTCTTTCGAATTATGTTGCTCCAAGGACCTTCTTCATAAATCCCTCTCCATAGAGTCATACATAACAGAGCTTTTCTGAAAGTCCTCAAAATTTAAGAGGCCCCATCCTCCCATGCTCTTCAGCAAAGAGATATTAGACAATTTTGAAAGGTGATATTTCCTTTTGCCCGCTTGACCACCCCAAATAAAATTTGCAGTAAGCTTATTCATTGACTGTATTATGCTTGCTGGAAGAAAATATAAATGAGACCAATAAACTGCTAGTTGGTTTAGCACGGATTGCGCCAAGATCACCCTTCCTGCCCAGGGAAAGGCATCTATACTCCCAAACTAATATCCTCTTGTAATATCTATCTGGAATCCATTGCTAGTCCACCTTTGAATATCCATTTGCTTTTAACTGAAAGCCCACATATTTAATTCCAAGACTGATAGATTGTGCCTCAATACCAAAGAGAGCCGATAACCATTCAACCTCCTCCTGGAAGATATCATTGTGGTAAATGATTGACTTTGCACTGTTTATCTGTAATCTTGTTGCCTTCTGGAAATTGAAAATAATTTCATAAAAACATAACCATGTGAATCTGCATAGAATTCCAAACATTATTATATCATCAACAAATAAATTATGAGAGATCAAGATGTTCCTGCAAATTTTTAGCGGCTGACACCTGTTTTCCATGACAGCCTTGTTGATATGGAGGCTGAGAGAGTTCATAGCCAGAATGAATAAGAGCGAAGAAGGAGGACAACCTTGACAGAGTCCTCTGGAAGCAGAGAAAAAGGAAGATGGGATCCGTTTATGATGATCGCATAATTCACCTTCTCCACGCAGACCATGATCTAATTTATCATGCTATATCTTAAGCCAACCTTTGCAAGTAAACACCTTATGAATCCCTAGTCAAGGGAGAATGATTGCATCCCTTTTTTTGGAGTGAATGGCAAAAAGACCTTCCTGTGTATTTGCAACCGCGTGCAGGATGTTTCTTCCTTGTAAAAAGTTGTGCTGATCTTTTGTTAAGAATTTAGATAGAATTGCTTTAATTCTTTCTGCAATGATCTTTGAGATAATTTTGTAAGAAATATTACACAATGAGATCGGTCGGAAGTCCCCGAATGACTCTGCAATTCCTTTCTTTGGAATGAGCACTATGTTTGTGGAGGACGTCTTCGGGTTGATACTGCCTGATATCTTGGAAGCTTTTACCATTTTTAACAGATCAACTTTGATGAGATCGAAAAAGTGAATGAAGAACTCTATTGTCCAGCCGACATTTGTCTCTCTTAAAGGACTTCATTGTTTTTAGCAACTCCTCCTCAGATATTGGCTGGAAGATTTGATCATTTATATCCTCATCAAACATCTGAGGAAACACTTCAATGCCCCACATAATATCCTGAAACCTACATTCTTCAGATCTTTTATACTGATTTACAAAAAATTCACTGCCTCATTTGATATTTCCTATTGAGAATATAGAAAACCTTCTCTTCCATCACTAATTTTCCATATAGAATTCTTTTCACACCTAGAGTTTGCAAATTTATGGAAAAATTTTGTATTCTTATCCCCTTCTTTTAGCCATATCGCCCTACTTTTCAACCTCCAAAAAGATTCCTCCTGATCTAAAATTTTTATTTTCTTCTTTTGAAGCTCCTTTATGTGACACCTCTCTTTGACGGATAGGCGATGAGCAGTCATGGCTTCCGAAGCTTTGTCCAATTCTTTTTGATTTTTCCTAAGATCATTTCCTTTGGATTGCCTTTTCTTAAATTGCCAGTCTTTTACCACCTTTCGCATGTGATCCATTTTATCTCTGAAAGTCATCAAAAGCAGAAAGGGATTAGAGGATGCCATCTCGCTCCATGCTTTCTTTATAAGGTCATTGAAAGCTGGATCTTCCAGGACTGTTCTGTTGAATTTGAAATAATATCCTTTCCTAAAGCCCTTTTCCTTCCATCTTAATAAAATCGGTCTATAATCCAAAATGAAAACGTTCTCAATCGATGAGAAAGGCATGCCCAGCTTGTCAATCAAACTAGTGTGAAGGATAAATCTATCAAGTCTCTTGTATATGTAAGCTTTCTCAATTCTTCCATTCTCCCACGTAGTGTGCATTTGGGAAGGGAGAATGTCAACATAATTCCTCCTCAGCAGTTCATTTTTTATTTTTTCAGCAAAGGGGTCCTTCTTCTTGTTGATGCCCCATATTTCCTTCATATTAAGAGTGACATTTAGGTCCCCTAGAATCAATAAATATTCGACATAAAAAATTTCAGAGGCAAAAAGTTTCTCCCATAATTGCAATCTATACTCGTAGGGAGCATATACATTCAAGATGTTTATTAGGAAATTGTGTCCCCTCATATGCGCAGAGATCAAAATTCCCGCCAAATAGCTATATGTTATTGCCTTGATCCAGTTCGGATCCCAGAAGACCACTAACCCCCCTAAAGGCCATTGGCTTCCAAAGAGAAAACATCTTCTTGAAGTATGAGATTGCTACAGAAGAGGCGTGCACAGTTTGCTGGATTAGAATAATTTTGGGGCTTGCTAAGCGAAAAAAATCCTTTAATGCCAAAAAATTTTGCCCTGCCGCCAGACCCCTTATGTTCATGGAAATGATGAAATTCATCTTAGAGGCTTTAACATTGTTAAATAGCATAAAAAAATATTAAAAACAAAACAAAAATATAATTTTACAGAATCAAAATATTTATCTTATAACCTTCAAAATTTAAGAGAAATTTCCATTAAAAAGAAATTTGTAATTGGAAAATATTTATGAAATAACATTCCAAACTTAAGAGAAATTTTCATTCAAAAAGAAATTTGTAATTCCTTCCATTAGTGAAAACACCATTAACCATCCACCATCCAGTTCGTGAAAACACCATTAACCATCCTCATCATGGAAACACCATTAACCATCCAGTTCAATCCATAAGTGGAAATTTAATTTTGTGGCGTCGGTTGTTGATTTGTGCCATATCAGTCTTTCCTCGCTATATAAACCCACGTATACATCACAAAAATTTCAGAACGAAAATATTCCTTATTCTGTGACCGCAAGCAATATAAAGTCTCTATCATATCTCAAACTTACAGTCTCTCAACGAAGCATCTCAAAATTCTCGTTTCCACTGTACAAATTGTTGATTTTCCAATCGAGTGTATACATATTCTTGCTTCCCGCAATGGAGATGGAGCTGAATTGGAACAGAGGAATAAAAGCGCTCTTCAGAGATCGTGGAAAGAAACAACCACTAGGACTATCCAATGCTTCAATGTCGTGCTATATTAACAGCGTCTTACAATGCCTCACTTACACTACCCCACTAGCAAATTATTGTTTGCAGAGAAAACATTTATCTACGTGCACTAAATCTGATAATAAAACAGAATGCCCTATGTGTCTGCATGCGAAGAGTGTTACAAATCCAACGTTTCGCCAAACACCAAATTTTTGAACAAGCTGTTTGAATCAGTGCAGAGAACAATTAAGCGGTGCAGTCTGTGCGGAAATTCGTCGCATTCTGACGAAACAGTGAACTATTTCCCTCTTCCCCTTTCCCTACCTGACGGCTCATTAACTGCACCTGAGGTCGTTATCAATCTAAACGAAAACTTAAACAGGTACTTCACTACAGAATACCTAAAGGGCTCCACTCGTTGCGACAAGTGTAACCGTATCTCACCAATTTTTATTGACCGCTCCATTTCTAAGCCTCCCAATGTTCTTTTACTCACACTGCAGAGATTCTGGATCGACACGAATAATTTTAGTAATTCCAAGAAGATTTCCAACTTCTTACAGTTTCCACAATCCCTCTCAGTAATGTAGTTGTCTATAATGAGACTTTTTGAAAGTCTTTCTGGCGGGTTTTCCCGGTCAAAATCCGGCAACAATTTATTGGAATCCCAAGTTTGATAGCTAGTTTCTGCACAATCAAAGGGTCCCAGGGGTTTTTCAGGGTGCTGAATCCAAATATGCAGTTAAAAAACCATCTTAACTGCTAAAAATCAAGATTTAACCTCATTTCTTCCGCCGGATTCCGTCACCAGAATCTGCTAAAAATCAAGATTTAACCTCATTTCTTCTGCTGGATTCCGTCACCGGAATCTCCAAAAAGTCGCATTATAGACAACTCCGTTAAAAAACCATCTTAACTGCTAAAAATCAAGATTTAACCTCATTTCTTCCGCCGGATTCCATCACCGGAATCTCCGAAAAGTCGCATTATAGACAACTCCTTTGTCCTAATCTTCATTATTGGGAAGGTATAAAGGTGAACTTTATGATTTCTATTATTTTTGTAATGAGTTAGAAGTATAAATAAGTTTGAACCCAAAAATTTCAATTCTACTTATTTCAAAATTTGAGTTGAAGTTGATTTGAAAAAGATTTCATTTTAATATTAAATTAACCTTAAATGAGTGTACACACATTCCATATTATCTTTATAACCATATTTCTTTCTTACTTGTGTCGGTGGTTCTGATATATTCAACTTTTGAGGTTGATAGTGAAACTATGACTTTTTTTTGCTCAAAAGACCAGCTTTAAAGGGTTATTTGTTTAAATGCATAGGGGAAACCCTATTTTGTTCTTTTGTAGGTGCGTCACTTTAAATGTTTGATCCATTATACAAAAGAGCTTTATTTGGATGCCACATCCATCTTCTCTACCTCAGGAAGGAAAATGAATTTAATAGAAGTTAATTTAGTGTGAGGAGAGAAACTCAACATAATCAATTTCCACTTCGATAGAATATCCATTTTCTACCAAGTGAGCTTTGTATTTTTTTTGTTTGACATTTTATATATATGTATTATAACATTTAAAGGAATATAAGAAAAAATCAATCTAATAGTTTTGGTTTTGGGAATGAGGGGAAAATCCGTGTATATTTGTTTTGGGAATGAGGGGATTGATTCCTGTAATGAAAGAATATGGTAAATAGTGAAAATATAGGGATCGAGAAATTCAATGGACAAAGTTTTGAGTTGTGGAAGCTCAATATGGAGGATCTTTTGTTGGATGAACATCAGTGGATCATGGTAGATCCGGGTACTAAACCAATGAAAATGTTAGCAAAAGATTGGGAAAAGTTGGATCAGAAGGTAAAGAGCATAATAGAGTTGTGTATCTTAAATTTAGTATTGTTTAAAAATGTCTAATTAGGTTTGGTCTTCATAAATATGAAATGTGATTTTGATTCTTGTAAATTGTAAAATAAAACAAAATTATTATTGTTATTTTTAGAAAATGGGTTTCATGCTTAAGGTATTTTATTTTATAAGTCAAGCACCCATTGAATGCTTCTAGGGTTGGTCCTAGGTCAACAAGTCAAAAGAGTCATCGTCATAATTTGAAGACCCCATCGAGTTGTAACAACCTCCTCCCACATTTACCCAAGTAACAAACCAATTGGGTAAACATGTGATGAGGAGTTACTATGGCATGATTTGAAACCCTATGTGGTATTTAAGGAAGCGAAACCGACAAAAACACGCAATACATACCTTCCACATCAACAACACAACTCCAAGGAGTTATCCCAACCACTCACGTCACCAGCCTCTGGGTCCCATTGATTTTTTATACAATTAAACCCTCGAAAGATCCCTTGATATCAACAAGCATTCATCTAGGAGGCTCTAGATTCTCCCATGGCATGGGTCTGCATGCGTTTGGGGACTTTTTTGTCCAGTAATGTGCTTGTGTCTTTAGGATTTATGTCACTGCCCAAAACTAAATGACACTTTCACAACTAAAGGATAACAATAGAACAATGATACAAATGTATTTAATTGGGCAATGACTTGATTGGAAAACTACTAGCCATGATAAGTATTTCATCAAACATGTCAAAAATATGTAATCTACAGGTGTAAACAACAAATCTAAGCATAGGGATCTCATACTTATATGATAATCGTTAAGAAGAATTGTTGCCTTGACACATTAGCTACACTTTCATCCATTAAGACATTGATACATTATTCATTCATTCACCAGTAAAAACACGATGAGACTGTCCTAATACAAGTTCACAATAAGCATAATAGCAACAAAAATACCAAGGAAACATCAACCATATCATCCACATATAAACCAGTAAAATACTCATGAAATAACAAGGAGAAATAACATCATATTAATGATCAAAGGCCAACCAATTGTGGGAATTCCATGAGCCACCCAACCGTAGACATGGTTGAGCTGATTCTCTTTTCATCTAGTCAGCCCATGCCTTATTCCAAGCATGAATGTGGGTTCTCAAAAAACACATCAATCAAAACCATTCAGGGCTTTGAGAGGCCAACCCACATCAACCCATCAAATAATGATTCCACTTCATGCTCGGAAATCACAAAACAATCATCAGGTTGGTCTCTACACAAGCCTCCTAGGGCTCCAGAGCATTTGTTCCAATTAAGGCTTCCAAGACTAGTAACTCGACGCATCAAGGGCTTCTAAAGCATTTTTCCAACCAAGCCTTCTAGGACTAGTATCTCAACACAAGTTTTTACAAGGCCTCTTCTTTTATTGATGTGCAAATATGCATATTCCCCAACCTAATACTCCTTGAACAACCTATTCTAATATGCATAGCTATTCTTACTATCTTATGTTGCTTTCAAATTCTTCTTGATTAACGGCATTTCATGTTCTATTTCTGTAAACATATATGGTCGAATCAACACCCTGTTAACTAGATCACTCCAATTGATGGGAGTATTGCAACTCCACCCATAAAATACCTCGAATGGACTCATCTTCAAAAATTACTAATACCCATTGTTGTAAGTGAACTCTACCAGTGGGAGATATTCTTCCCACTTTTGCTGGTGATGAATCATGTACATCCTAAACATGTCATCGAATATGTTTTTGACCCTCTGAGTCTTTCCATCTATCTGTTGATGATAACTTGTACTAAAGGCCAACTTTGTGCCCATAAATGTAAATTTTTCCTTCAAAAACTTGTAAGTGAACTTCACATCCTTATTTGACACAATCTTCTTTGGAACTCCATGCAATCTAACCACATCCCTGATGAAGACCATTTCTACATCACTCACTAAGGATGTGGACTTCAATGTAATGAAGTGTGTTAGCTTTGTCAACCTTCCCACCTCTATTATGATGGAATCATGTTGTCTCACTATCCTTAGAAAACCTCCGATAAATTCCATGGAAATGACCCCCGATTTCCACTCTAGAATCAAATTCGGCTATAACACTCCACATCAATTCTTACACTCTTCCTTCATCTACTGACTATCCAACAAGCTATCCACAAAATCTGTTATGTCTCTGTTAGGTCCCTATAATACTAGTGATTACCCCATTACTATTGTAGTTGTATCCCTTATTAATATTGTTGTGCCCTTATTGTCCCCACATTGTTATTATTGTGCCCCATAAAATCCTTCTATTGTTATTTTTCCCCTTTATATTATTATTGTTAGGTCAGCTCGGTTATATTGTGACTCCTTAGACTCCTATATATAGAAAGGAGGTTTTGTCATTTGAATCATCAAATAATCATTCATTTGTATAATGTAAAGGAGGTTGCCCCCTCGAAGAGGCTGAATTCTAAGGCATAGATCTATCTTTTCTATCTTTTTGTGTGCTAGTTTCATAACATTTGGTATCAGAGCTTTGGATTCTAGGGTTTCGCTGCTCCAAATAGGTCATTGTAGCATTTTTGCTATAACTTTTTTTCTGCGACATTTCAGAAGAGAAAAAAACCCATTTGAGATGAAATCGTACTGAACCTCGGGTCCGAATTTCAAAGTTTTTCGCACTATATTTGCGGATATATGATTTGAGGAAGTTGGTCTTTTTGCAGACTCCTGAATTACATTCCAAACAGGTGACCTAGGAAAAATCATCATAACTTTCTCTCTGTGCATCGGATTGAAATTTCGTAAGAAGGTATAGAAAGAGGACGGATTGTAGTTTCTTGTGTATATTGTTTAGAGCCAAAGGTCAAAACAGGGACACATGGAATGTCATACAAGTTCACTCTTCTGAACTAGTCTATAATCAGGTCACTGTGGGAGATTTGGCATAGCTCTTCCTTGGAGAATCCAATTGGGATCAAACTAGTGGCATTGGAAAGAAGACACAGAGGGCTACTACATTTCACAATTTTAGAACTGGATGATCTGAAATTACAGAGATACATCAGAGGCAATATTGATCTCCTACAAAGTGAAAAAAGGTGTGTAGATTATTTTAATTTTTTGCTTAAGCTTGGTTTGAAAAATTATTTTGAAGTAATTCAAAGGGAATAATAGAGCATTATTATCAGTAACTGATGCCCAAGGAAAGAAAATGAAAACACCTAGTAAGCAACCTGAAAGCTCTAGCATGACTCATGAAGAAGAGGAAGAAATGCTACATGATATATCAAATCAGAATGAAGACTGAAGACATTCCAAAAACAACATTTAGAACTTATGAGGGTCATTATGAACTTTTGGTCATGCCTTTTGGCCTTACCAATGCACCTTCTACATTTCAAGGTTTGATGAATTCCATTTTCAAACCCTTCCTTAGAAAATTTGTTTTAGTATTTTTTGATGATATACTAATCTACAACAAGTCTTGGAAGGATCAGGTTGAACATGTTGATAGGGTGCTACAACTATTGGAGGAGAAACAATTATATGAAAAAAGATCCAAATGTTTCTTTGGAGTACAAGAGGTGGAATATCTAGGTCATATTGTATCTCATGAAGGGGTTAAGGTAGACCCTTGCAAAATTAAAGCCATTAAGGAATGGAAAATCCCCACATCCATAAAGCATCTACGAGGATTTCTCACGTTGACAGGATATTATCACAAGTTTGTTAAGAATTATGGGAGAATAGCAGCACCTCTAACAACATTATTGAAGAAAGATGCCATTTCATGGACTCCGGAAGCAACAAAGGCCTTTGAACATCTTAAAGAGGCAATGTGCCAAGCACCGGTCTTAGCTACACCGGACTTCACAAAAACCTTTATTGTGGAATGTGATGCTTCAGGAAGTGGAATTGGTGTTGTAATGCAAGATGAAAGACCCATTTCTTTTGAAAGTCCTCCAATCAAGGGAAAGTTTTTACACAAAGCTATTTATGAGAAAGAAATGTTGGCAATACTACATGCACTTAAGAAATGTCGACCCTACCTAATGGGAAGACACTTCAAGGTAAAAACGGATCATGATAGCCTTAAAATACTTTTTAGAACAAAGATTATCCTCTGAAGAGCAACAAAAGTGGGTCACAAAGATGTTGGGTTATGACTTTGAAATCATCTACAAAAAAGGGAAGCAAAATGTGGTGGCAGATGCACTCTCAAAGAAGGATGAGGATGTGGAAGCATTGTTGTGCGCCATTTCTATTATCCAACCAGATTTGATAAACGAAGCAAGGGAGGAATGGAAGAATGACGAAGAAGTGTGGGCACTTATTCGAAAGTTACAACAAGATTCCAGTACGTCGGATACATTTAGCTAGCAAAATGATTCGTTATGGTACAAAGATCGCTTATACCTCTGTAAAAATTCCCAGCTAAAACAAAAGATTCTTATGGAATTGCACTCTCGGGATTTTTAAAAACTTACCACAGGGTTAAGAAGGAATTTTTTTGGGAGGGCCTTAAATCAGATATTCAAAAGTTTGTGGCGGAATGTTTGGTTTGCCAGCAAAATAAAGTTGAAACTATTAAGACACCGGATCTATTACAACCTTTATCCATTCCAAGCCAACGTTGGGAGGAGGTTTCAATGGATTTTATCACAGGTTTACCCAAGTCTGAGGGAAAGAGTGTCATCATGGTGGTAGTTGACAGACTTATCATAGCTCATCTTATCATCCTTAATCTGATGGGCAAACTGAGATAGTAAACAAATGTTTGGAAGGATATCTTCGTTGCTTTATATCTGATAAACAGACACAATGGGTCAAATGGTTGCCTTTGGCTGAATGGTGGTATAACACTTCCTTCCATAC
>APFE030656424.1:42731-54768 GCA_000404065.3 Pinus taeda | reverse complement strand
TAGAATCCCTCTATTGTTATTTTTGTGCCTTTATATTATTATTGTTAGGTTGGCTGGATTATATTGTGACTCCTTAGACTCCTATATATAGAAATGAGGTTTTGTCATTTGAATAATCAAAGAATCATTCAGTTGTGTAATGTAAAGGAGGTTGCCACCTCGAAGAGGCTAAATTCTAAGGTGTTAATCTATCTTTTCTATCCTTTTGTGAGCTAGTTTCATAAAATTTCTTCAAACTCGGCCAATAATAGAATTATTTTCTGTTGTGAGTGTCTTCTGATATCTTGGGTGACCTAAATATGGTTTGGCATGAAACTCCCTCAAGATCGCCTTCTTGAGCTCACTTATCTGACACATATATCTTGTCTCTAAACCTGGTCAATCCAACTCTCATGAGATGATAATCTACATCCTTTGCACCTACATCTGTACCTATCCATGTACCACTACATGTACCTCTACCTGTACCACTACTTGTACTTGTACCCATACTTTGTTGCGACATGTGCACAAGATCCATATACATGTCTATTATCTAGTGCTGCATAGATCCTAGGAATACTTTGCCCAACATCTTCCACTGTTTGTATTTGTGGTCTACCACCCTAATGTTGTAGAAATTATCTCCTGCGATGATCTTTTCCACAATTCCAACACTCTATAGGCCTCCAACCTGCATCCTTGTTCTGCTCCTTAATCAAAGTCCATGTCCTCTATCAGGTGCATTAAACTTATTAAATGGCATTGCATTCTCTTTATTACTTATACCCTAGGGTGTTTCTCACTTCTTGTCCCATTTTCCTTTATTTTTATCATTATCCTTGTATTCCTTCTTAGGCTTAGAACTGTGCTTTGATTTCTCACAGAAATGCTTTAGCTTTCGAATGGTATCCTCTCATGATCTCTGCTCATTGAACTCAATCTTGTATTTGAATGCAATTGATAATCCATGAATCGTGGTATGGATGTAGCCATCCAAAGAATGATCATGTAAATGGATATAGGTATGGGTGCAACCATTTGATAAAGAGGAACACATAGAAACCAAGGTATGGTAGCAACCATCCAATAATGAGAAGGATCACATATGAAGACTCATGGTATAGTCGCAACCATCCATATGAAAGAGACATGTATATCAACATGATCATGTTACATCACCTTGCAACCTAGACTTTTGTAATCTGAGCCCAGGGTATTGCGGTCCAACACGACTCAATCAAAGTACAGATTCTAACATATGAATAGATGTGTTGACGTCAAACATGCTAGAAAATCACTTGATAACTAGTCAATGACATAAACTGTTAACAAGCGTGAGAGAAACCACCAATAATGACAATGGTCCTCAAGGTACTATCAGCACAATTCACGGAATGTGAATAAAGGAACTAAAGTCAAACACCTAAGAAATCACCTGATAAAAAGCCAATGATGTTGTTGGAAATAATACTGAGAGGGGGGGAGGGGGGTGAATCATTATTAGCAAATCAATAACTTTTTCATTTTCATACTCAAATTTATATATGTTACTTCAGTTAAGGGAACCCGCTTGTATACGCAACTATGTTTAATGCAACTAGCATATATCCAGTAAACTTATGATTAAGTTAATCCATTATATGTTGACCTTTAATTAGAGCATCAAAAATTCATTAATCATATAACAACAAATAGGTGCAGTAAAACAGAACAGATCATCACACATAAGAAGCACACATGAACACCATGATATAAGGTGGAAACCCAATGCGGGACAAAAACCACCTGGTGTTGTTTTCTTTAAGATAAGAAAAACTTGCTTACAATCTTGTATTGGTGTAGACTCATACCAGTACATAGGCACCCACTTGCAAAAGGCTACAACCTTCTACCATTCTCCAACTTTTACTGGAAGGGAGCTACAACCCCCTAACTCTTGTACTAGCCAATATATTTACTAGTACGTAGGGTTTGGCCTACAGAAGACTATGGTCTTCTCTTTTCTTTCAAGGACCATGTTTCATAAATTTTGAAACCAAATCCATCAATACAAAAAAATCACCACTATAAAACAACCGTCAACTATATCTGCAACATCAATCTTTGAATCACCCAACAACTAAATCACTGAAACCCTATCATCAAAACACAATCACTAGTATACAGAGCAGAACCCAGAACTTTGCAACAACCACTAGAACCAATAGCAACCTAAAATATCAAATCTCATAATGTATACATTATTTGGCTGTGCCAAACTAGCATGTATATGCTCTTTCACCAAAGGGAACCCGCATAGAGATCTGAAAATAATTATACATTCACTGCAATTTTCAACTTCAGATATACCCATAAGATAATATATAAAGGATAAGACATGCATCAGTATTCATATCTATTCATGATCATACCATATAATGATAATGCATTTTAGTCTTCATGATCCCGGTTCATCAACCTTCATTCGCCACATAGGTGCATCCTTAACAATGCATCACATACCCATAACCAACATACTAGATCTCACACTTCATTAGATATTCATCACTTGCACACTTGCACTTTAGCCTATTGATCTTCTTCTCCTTATATAGGTTTAGGCCTCTCTCAATACCATGGTCCAAAACCACGTAGGACCAATATTTTGGACCCAATACCTGGGGTCAATACCTCGGACCAAATACCATGGACCAATAACAAAATACCATGGACCAAAACTTAGTTTTCCAACATGTATGCACCTTTCCTTCTGTGAAAGTACATGTGTATGATATGTGCGTCTTTGTATATAGTGAACCTACGTGTTTACACACCTTGGTATACAATGAAACTGCGTATACCTTACTTTCTTCATTCCTACTGTTTACCTGCTATACTATGATCTTCCATCTAAGAGAGTTTCCTTTTGAATTGATTCCTTGAAGCTGTCCTGCATTTCATCACATCTATAAATACTACTATCATGCATTTTATCACATCTAATATCTCTTCGTAGATTCATCTAGTTACCATGTACAAGTGAGTTGTTCTGCTACAAGTGGGTTGCCATCAAGTACAACACACTCATCATAATTCCAGCAGATGTGAACTTTTCGTCGAGTGCGAAGAACTTGTCATTAGGGCATGTAAGCTCTAAGGTACTGGAAGTGAGTCTCTCGGTCAACTTCCTGGATAATGAGTTGGAGTCGATAGGAAGCGGCCATGTCGAAGGAGGGCCATAATGTATCTCACATCATCGACATGAGACAAAGGGATGCAAAATTATTTTGGATGATACAAAGAGTAAGGGGTAAGTGTAACTGCCGAAGGGCAACTCTTGAACATATCAGCGACACGACTGGAAGTTTGGCAGCTCTTGGATTCATAGGATCGATGGTCATGATGACATGTCATAGATTAAATGGAAGGCAAAAATAAATGGCCTAACACTAGAAGGTCAATGATAAAAAAGAGAATATCCCAACTCGACATGAAGTAGAAAGTGTCATGTTCAAGAGTGAGCTACTAACACAACTATTTGGATTTCCAAAATTTCCCCACCATTTCTAGCAGGTACCCCTAATTATTTTTTATCACAAGATTGAAGGGGATAGCATGTGCTCACACTGTAAGTTTATCCTTCGGATGAATCTGACCTAGTAAGTTTAACGAGCCCTAGGAAGGAAACACTCATGTTCGTCATGGTGACAAATCCGATCTTTAACGAGTCCGATAAAGGTGAAACTCGGTATCCTTTTCATGTTTAGAGAGTTCGAAAAAGACATGGAAAAGAAAACTCCACATGGTCCCTTTTCATACAGTTGTGTCTCTCAAGCTCAAAAAGGTAGAAAAAGATACTTGAGAGAACTGCTTAACCATTTCAGTCAAGGAGTACCTTTTTCGTAAATAGTGCATCCCATCTCAAAAAAGGGGTAAACGTACACTAGGCACATGACATTCTGCATTCGTTAACGAGTTCAAAATGACAATAACTCGGTAATATTTTCGTGTTTAAAGGGTTTGAAAGGGGCTTGAAAATAGACCCCCCATTTTTATTCTCTTTCGTGAGTCAAAAAGGGAAAAAATACTCTGAAACCTTTCCATATTTTATGAGTCAGAAAAGAGCTTAAAGGTGACTCGTCCTAGAGGAACGAGTGGTATAAAGGGTAGAAACGGGTTCCAAAAATGGTGGAACTACTCAAATCATGTAATGGTCAAGAGGCTGCTAATAAAACCACTCATCGTTGCAGTCCCTCAATAAAAGAAAATAGACCAAGTGAAATCATATGATTAGCCAAACAGATGGTGGCCATGGAATGAAACAACCAAGGCTTCTAGAAGAAATCAGTTGATTAAAACAACAATTACAAGATGTAAATTGGACATGGGTTCATTTTTACACAAACGTGAACCATGGAGAACTCTGCTTGGATTTAGTTTCATGTTTACACAAGCTTGAAATAAAAAACTATGCTTGAGATAAGTTTTCATGCCCTCAGCATAATGACTCAATTGGAGGTACATGCCCCCCAAGCTTCATTTCATTCAACTAGGTGAATGGAATGAAGGTTCACTTTCGAGATCTAGGAAAGACTCAAACTGTAAAAGAGGTGCTTCATTTTTTAATGAGGTTGACACAGTAAAAGAACTATCCTCATAACTCTTTGTTTCATCTTTTAAGGAGCTTGACACAAGACTAGGAACTATCCTCACTACGTCTATTCATGACCCATATGAGAACATGGCTCCCAAAAGGTCTTCACTAGATGGAAGAACCACGCTTTGAGAGGAATACATGTCATTTGGTACCAAAGACAGATCAGGTTCTAATGCCCTTAGTACATAATGTACTATACCATCTGTGTGATCATTAGCAGATGCAAAGATGGAACAAATAGCCACATAATTAACCTATGGCGGGGAAGGTAATACTTGTAAATAAGATTCGATAGGGGATGATGGTTGCAAAGGAGGTGCCTGGTGACCATGAACGACATTTGATCAACAGTCACAATCCTCCCTTCATACGTAAAACAAACCACACGGAAAAGTGAAGAAACAAGAGCTCCCATGACATAAACATAGTCGTGTCCAAGGAGAAGATTGAAATCTAAATGATCTTGGAATACTATCATGACTATATAGATGGTCTTTCCTCCCAAAGTAATAGGGAACTTTGGAAGGACCCCTAAGGGTTGACTGGTTCCTCTGTTGAAAGCCAACAAATTTTGGGTGACAAGAACAAGCTATGGGGAACCCAAATCTTGCTAACTAGTAGAAGACATGATGTTAATAGACGCACCTTCATCTAATATAGTGTCATGTACTACCATATTATAGGCTTGTACGTTATCTAGAAAGGCACATAAGATGAGAGGAGGAAAGTAGTCAATGGACCCCAATCGAAAGAGACGACAAAACTACTTGGTGGGGGTATCATATGATTGCCCCCATGTTGTGCAGGAATAGAAGAAGAACTCTCCTGAACAATCGGATGGGAGGGTCACTCTTTGATTCATGATAATATGAGGAGATGAGAAGAACATGAGCAATATGATCACCACTCTCTTCTAGAACAGAGTGATCAACTGGTGGCAGGACCAAGTCAACACTCTTTTCGACCAATGGTTGGTCGAGAATAGACATAAGAGAGTCTCGCTTAGGAAGAGAAGGATGGACAACAAATGAATCCTAGTCAATCTCTTTACCAACTAGGAGAGGGTTAGAAGAAATCCTCTGATAACCAACAAGAAGTTGGGATTAAGGAGTTATAAGGTTTTCGAAAACTTTGGAAGCTTTATCCATAAGAGGATAAAGGTGAAGAAGATGCTTTCCTTCACATAACCTATAGGGGAATTTAATCCTTCCCTTCTTTAATTAATTAATTTCAAATAAATTAATTAAAAGAACATAACTAACTTGGATATGAATCTTTATCCTAATATTCCAGCATATTCAATCTACATTAAATTTCTACAATCCACAAATTTAAAAGGCACACTCTTGTAGGACTTGCATATTTCCATTAAATTGGGCCAAAAAATTAAAAGGAACACCCTTTAGGACTTCAACAAATTTGAATGGAATTAAACATATGAGTTTGTGTTTGTCCTAATCTTCATTGTTGCGAATGTATAAAGGTGAACTTTATGATTGCTATTATTTTTGTATTGAGTTAGAAGTATAAATAAGTTTGAACCCAAAAATTTCAAGTCTACTTATTTCAAAATTTGAGTTGAAGTTGATTTGAAAAAGATTTCATTTTAATATTAACTTAACCTTAAATGAGTGGACACACATTCCATATTATCTTTATAACCATATTTCTTTCTTACTTGTGTGGGTGTATTTGATATATTCAACTTTTTGAGGTTGATAGTGAAACTATGGCTTGTGTTTTGCTCAAAAGACAATATTCAAAGGGTTATTTGTTTAAATACATATTGGAAACCCTATTTTGTTCTTTTTTAGGTGTGCCACTTTAAATATTTGATCCATTATACAAAATAGCTTCATTTGGGTGTCACATCCATCTTCTCTACTTCGGGAAGGAAGATGAATTTAATAGACATTAAATTAGTGTGAGGAGAGAAATTCAACATAATCAATTTCCACTTCGATAGAATATCCATTTTCTACCAAGTGAGATTTTTATTTCTTTGTTTGACATTTTATATATATATATGTATTATAACATAAGAAAAAATTAATCTAATAGTTATGGTCTTGGGAACGAGGTGAAATTATGTGTATATTTGTTTTATGTTCTCGCCATTGTATATTTTTCCTGTTTTAAGAATTCATTTGCAGGTAATTTATGTGCAAGGTTAAAACCTATATTTGGCATCATAATTGTTTTGGATTTAAGGGGATTCCTTTGTTGCTAATTGGTTTTGCTCGTGCCTATGGTAGGCCTTGTTATAGTGGGAGATCTACGGGATTGATTCCTGCGATGAAAGAATATGGCAAACAGTGAAAAGATAGGGATCAAGAAATTCAATGGACAAAGTTTTGAGTTGTGGAAGCTCAATATGGAGGATCTCTTGCTGGATAAATATGATTGGATCATGGTAGATGTGGAAAATGTCAGTAGAAGACTGAGAAAAGTTGGATTGGAAGGTAAAGATCATAATAGAGTTGTATCTCAAATTTAGTATTGTTTAAAAATGTTTAATTAGGTTCAGTCTTCATAAATATGAAATGTGTTTTTGATTCTCGTAAATTGTAGAATAAAACAAAATTATTATAGTTATTTTTAGAGAATGGGTTTCATGCTCAAGGTCTTTTATTTTATAGGTCAAGTGTCCATTGAGTGCTTCTAGGGTTGGTCCTAGGTCAACAAGTCAAAATAGTCATCATCATAATTTAAAGACCCCATTAGGTTGTAACAACCTCATCCTACATCTACCCAAGTAACCGACCAACTCAGGTAAACGTGTGACGAGAAGTTACTATGATATGATTTTAAAACCTATATGTTAGTTAAGGAAGTTGAACTGACAAAAATACACAATACATACCTTCTACATCAACAACATAACTTCGAGGAGCTATCCCAACCACTCATGTCACCAACCTCTCGGTCCCATTGAGTTTTTATACAATTAAACCCATGGAATCTCCCTTGATATTGACAAGCATGCATTAAGGAAGCTCCAGATGCTGCCATGGAATGGGTGTGCATGTGTTTAGGGACTTTTTTGCCGAGTTTTGTGCCCGCGTCTTTGGGATTTGAGCCACATTTTTAGCCGAGGAGCCCAGGTCACTGCCCAAAACCAAATGACACTTTCACAAATGAACGATAACAATAGAATAATGATACAAATGCATTTAATTGAACAAGGACTTGACTGGACCCCTCTTAGCCATGACAAACATTTCATCAAACATGTCAAAAATATGTAATGTACAGATGTAAAAAACAAATCTGAGCATAGGGGTCTCATACTCATATGAGAATCGCTAAGAAGCATTGATGCCTCAACACATTAGCTACACTTTAATTCATTAGGCCATTGATACATTGTTCATTCATTTACAAGTAAAAACATGATGAGATCCATACATAGTCATTGTCCTAATACAAGTTCACAACTAGCATAATAGCAACAAAAATACCAAGGAAATATCAACCATGTCATCTACATATAAACTAGTAAAATAATCATGAAATAACAAGGAGAAATAACCTCATATTAATGATGCAAATGCCAGCCAATTGTGGGAATTCCATGAACCACCCAACCTAGACATGGTTGAGCCGATTCTCTCTTCATCTAGTCAGCCCATGCCTTATTCCAAGCATGAATGTGGGATCTCATAAAACACATCAATCAAAACCATTCAGGGCTTCCAAGGGATCTTTGTTTACATATATCTATTATATATATATATATATATCTATATCTATCCTATATATATATATTATATATATATTATATATATATTAATATATATATTTAATTATATCTATTTATTATTATATATATATGTATGTATGTATGTATGTATTGTAACATAGAAAGGAATATAAGAAAGGAAAGGAATATGGCAAACAATGAAAAGATAAGGATCGAGAAATTCAATGGACAAAGTTTTGAGTTGTGGAAGCTCAATATGGAGGACCTCTTGTTGGATGAACATCAGTGGATCATGGTATATCTAGTTACTAAACTAATGAAAATGTCAGCAGAAGATTGGGAAAAGTTGGATCAGAAGGTAAAGAGCATAATAGAGTTGTGTATCTCAACTTTAGTATTGTTTAAAAATGTTTAATTAGGTTCCGTCTTCATAAATATGAAATGTGTTTTTGATTCTCGTAAATTGTAAAATAAAACAAAATTATTATTATTATTATTTTTATAAAATGGGTTTCATGCTCAAGGTATTTTATTTTATAGGTCAAGAACCCATTGTGTGCTTCTAGGTTTGGTCCTAGGTGAACAAGTCAAAAGAGTCATCATCATAATTTGAAGACCCCATCAGGTTGTAACAACCTCCTCCCACATCTACCCAAGTAACCAACTCACTAGGGTAAACGTGTGATGAGAAGTTACTATGATATGATTTGAATCCCTATGTGTTAGTTAAGGAAGTGAACCGACAAAAACACACAATACATACCTTCCACATCAGCAACATAACTCCGAGGACCTACCCCAACCACTCACATCACCAGCCTTTGGGTCCCATTGAGTTTTTAACAATTAAACTCCAAAATCTCCCTTGATATCAACAAGCATGCATCCAGGACGCTCTAGATGCTCTCATGGCATGGGTGTGCATGCATTTGGGGACTTTGTTTCCCAGTACCGTGCCCGCATCTCTTGGATTTGAGCCACTTTTTTAGCCCAGGAGCACATATCATTGTCCAAAACTAAATGACACTTTCACAACTGAAGGATAACAATAGAACAATGATACAAATGCATTTACTTGAAAAAGGACTTGACTGGACCCCTACTAGCCATGACAAGCATTTCATAAAACATGTCAAAAATATGTAATCTACAGGTGAACAACAAATCTGAGCATAGGGGTCTCATACTCATATGAGAATCTCTAAGAAGCATTGATGCCTCAACACATTAGCTACACTTTCATCCATTACGCCATTGATACATTATTCATTCATTTACAAGTAAAAACACGATGAGATCTATACATAGTCACTGTCCTAATACAAGTTCATAATGAGTATAATAGCAACAAAAATGCCAAGGAAACATCAACCATATCATCCACATATAAATAAGTAAAATACTCATGAAATAACAACGAGAAATAACCTCATATTAGTGATCAAAGGCCAACCAATTGTGGGAATTCCACGACCCACCCAATTGTAGACATGGTTGAGCTAATTTTCTCTTCATCTAGTCAGCCCATGCCTTAATCCAAGCATGAATGTGGGTTCTCATAAAACACATCAATCAAAACCATTCAGGCCTTCGAGAGGCCAACCCACATCAACCCATCAAATAATGATTCCACCTCATGCTTGCACATCACAAAACAATCGTTAGATTGGTCTCTACACAAGCCTTCAAGGGCTCCAGAGCATTTTTCTGACTAAGGCTTCTAAGACCAGGAATTCAACGCACCAAGGGATTCTAGAGAATTTTTCCAAGGCCTATTCTTTTATTTGATGATGATGAATCACGTAGATCCTAAACATGTCATCAAATATCCTTTTGACCCTCTGATTCTGTCCATCTATCTATTGATGATAAGTTGTACTAAAGGCCAACTTTGTGCCCAAAACTGTAAACAAATCCTTCAAAAACTTGTAAGTGAACTTCACATCCTTGTCTGACACAATATTCTTTGGAACTCCATGCAATCTAACCACATCCCTCATGAATACCTGTTCTACATCACTCACTAATAATGTGGACTTCAATGTAATGAAGTGTGCTACCTTTGTCAACCTTTCCACCACCACTATGATGGAATCATGTTGTCTCACTATCCTTGGAAAACCTCTGATAAAGTCCATGGAAATGACCCCTGATTTCCACTCTAGAATCATATTCAGCTGTAACACTCCACATTGATTCCTATACTCTTCCTTCACCTTGAAAATCCAAGAACCTAGCCACAAACTTTGCTATGTCTCTCTTCAAATTCAGCTAACAATAGAATTTATTTGTTGTTGTGAGTGTCTTCGGAGATCCTAGGTGACTTAAATATGGTTTCGCATAAAACTCACTCTAGATTGCCTTCTTGAGCTCACTATTATCTAACACATATATCTTGTCTCTAAACACGGTCAATCCAACTCTCGTGAGATGATAATCTACATCCTTTGCACCTGCATTTGTACCTATCCATGTAATTGTACTTGTACTCTGTTGCGACATGTGCACAATATCCATATAGATGTCTATTATCTAGTGCTACATGTATCCTAGGAATACTTTGCCCAACATCTTCCATTGTCTGTATTTGTGGTCTACCTCCCTGATGTTGTAGAAATTCTCTCCTGCAATGATCTTTGCCACAAGTCCTACACTCTATAGGCCTCCAACCTGCATCCTCGTTCTGCTCCTTAAATCAGGGTCCCTATCCTCTATCAAATGGATTGAACTTCTTAAATGGAATTGCATTCTCTTTATTACTTGTACCCTAGGGTTTTTCTCACTTCTTGTCCCATTTCCTTTATTCTTATCATTACCCTTGTAATCCTTCTTAGGCTTAGAACTGTGCTTCGATTGCTCATAGAAATGCTTTAGCTTTTCAATGGTATCTTCTCATGATCTAGGCTCATTGAATTCATTACTGTATTTGAATGCAATCGATAATCCATCAATGAATCTCTAAATATTGGCCTTCTCCTCCTTGAGGTAAGGCACATACCCTAACACCTCTAAGAAACTGGTAGTGTACTCCTCATCTATCATCGATCACATCTTTACGTCATAGGAGTAGAAATCGGCATCAACGTTGAAATCAATACATCTAGTGTAAGGTATTAAATAGAATTATAAATCAACATCTACATTGAAATTAATGCATATAGTGCATGTGATCAAATAGGATTAGAAATCAACAACTACATTAAAATCAATACATCTATTTTGGTGAAAATCTAAAATATTCATGAATTTCTAGATCTAACTTCTATGTCTATATTTGTCTTTGTGAGACTTTCTTCTTCCCTCTCTCTCTACCTTCCATTATGTGTCTATCTACCTCTCCCTCTCCCTCTCTATCTTCCCCCCCTCTCTCCCTTGTCTCACTCTATCTACCTCTCCCTAATGTTCTTTATCTTTCTTTTCTTTCCTCTCTCCCCCCTGCCATCTATATTTATACCTCCCTCCATGTCTCCTTATTTGTTTGTCTATCTCAAACCCCTAAACATATGTCACGCTCTCTCTCTCTCTCCCCCCCCATATCTATCTATCTATCCATCTATCTCTCCCTCTTCCTTTCCCTCTCTATCTCTTCCCCTTCTCTCTCTCTCTCTCTCTCTCTCTCTCTCTCTCTTTCTCTCTCTTTCTCTATACCCCCTCCATCTATATATGTATCTCCCATTTATACCTCTTCCTCCCTCCCTCTCTTTGCCTCTCTCTTC